>JAJPUD010004616.1:64811-123143 GCA_023553655.1 Myrmecobius fasciatus | reverse complement strand
CCCACCCCCACCCCTAGATGACAGGTAATCTAACACATGCTAAATAGAATAAATTATATGACAAATACAATACATGTATACATATCTATACAGTTATCTTACTGCACAAGAAACATCAGATCTAGAAAGAGAAGAAGAAAAAACAACCTAAGAAGGAAAACAAAATGCATGGAAATATTCACAGAAAGTGTTAAAATGCTGTGTTGTGGTTCACACTCAGTTCCCACAGGCCTCTCTCTGGATGTATATGACTATCTTCATCGCTGAACAATAGGAACTGGTTTGAATCACATCATTGTTGAAGAGAATCATGTCCATCAAAATTGATCATCGTATAGTCTTGTTGGTGTGTATAATGTTCTCCTGGTTCTGCTCATTTCACTCAGCATCAGTTCATGCAAGTCTCTCCAGGCCTCTCTGAAATCCTCCTGTTGGTCGTTTTTTACAGAACAATAATATTCCATAACATTCATATACCATAATTTATTCAGCCATTCTCCAATTGATGGGCATCCTTTCAATTTCCAGTTTCTTGCCACTACAAAAAAGGCTGCCACAAACATTTTTGCACATGTGGGTCCCTTTCCCTCCTTTAAAATCTCTTTGGGATTAGGCCCAATAGAAACACTGCTGGGTCAAAGGGTATGCACAGTTTGATAACTTTTTGAGCATAGTTCCAAATTGCTCTCCAGAAAAACTGGAACTCTTAACTGAATGAACACCAGATAGATAATTTTGACCATATTAAGTTAAAAAGTTTTTGTACAAACAAAACTAATGCAGGCAAAATTAGGAGGGAAGCAAAAAATTGAGAAGTAATTTTCACATATAAGAGTTCTGATAAAGGCCTCATTTCTAAAATATATAGAGAATTGACTCAAATTTACAAGAATTCAAGCCATTCTTCAATCGATAAATGGTCAAAGGATATGAACAGGCAATTTTCCGATGAAATTAAAACTATTTCTAGTCATATGAAAAGGTACTCCAACTCACTATTGATAAGAGAAATGCAAATTAAGACAACTCTGAGATAACACTACACACCTGTCAGATTGGCTAAAATGACAGAAAAAGATAATGATGAGTGTTGGAGGTGATGTGGGAAAACTGGTGGAACTGTGAATGGATCCAACCATTCTGGAGAGCAATTTCGAACTATGCTCAAAAAGCTATCAAACAAGCTACCCTGTGACCTAGCAGTGTTTCTATTGGACTTATATCCCAAAGATATCTTAAAGGAAGGAAAGGGACCCACACGTGCAAGGATGTTTGTGGCAGCCCTTTTTGTAGTGGCTAGAAACTGGAAACTGAATGGATGCCCATCAATTGGAGAGTGGCTGAATAAATTATGGTATATGAATGTTATGGAATATTACTGTTCTGTGAGCAACGACCAGCAGGATGATTTCAGAGATGCCTGGAGAGATCTACATGAACTGATGCTGAGCAAAATGAGCAGAACCAGAAGATCATTATGCACGGCAACAATACTATATGATCATAAATTCTGATGGACATGGTCCTCTTCAACAATGAGATGTTTCAAACTAGTTCCAATTGTTCACTGATGAAGAAAACCATCTACACCCAGGGAGAGGCCTGTGGGGATCTGAGTATGGACCACAACATAGCATTTTCATGCTCTCTATTGATGTTTGCTTGCATTTTGTTTTCCTTCTCAGGTTTGTTTTTGTTTTTTTTTTTCTTTCTAGATCCGATTTTTCTTGTGCAGCAAGATAACTGTATAAATATGTATACATATATTGGATTTGTCACATATTTCAACATAGTTAATATGTATTAGATTACCTGTCATCTAGGGTTGGTGGTTGGGGGAAGGAGGGAAAAATTTGGAATAGAAAGCTTTGCAATCGTCAATGTTGACTCAACATTCCACGGCCTGGGACTGGCATCATTCTCAGCTTGCTGGAGTCACTGCCCCAGAAGCCCCCTCCAGCACCCCCCCAGGGCCCTTCTCCTCTAACCCATATAGTTCCCATGTCTTCAGGGACTTTTGAACTAATTTTTCAGGGTGAGGAGAGAACAGGCTCCTGGGCGGGGGGGGGGGGGGGGGGGGGAGAGGGAAGGAGGGGAGAAGACTGCTACAGAGGAAGAGCCGCCACCAGGAGCTCAAGATGATAGAGGCACTAGTAACAACTGAAGCTCAGAAACTGCTGCACCAATTAAATGTTCTGTTGGAACAGGAGTCCAGATGTTAGCCAAAGGTCTATGGCTTGAAACTAATTGAATCTGCTCATGGTCTTTGGATGACTGCAAGACTGAGAAACTTCAAAGTCAAAGACCTTCTTAGCCTAACTCAGTTCTTTGGTTTTGACACAGAGACTTTCTCTATCCAAAATGAAGGTACAGCCCAAATACCTTGTGTGTGTGGGATTAAGTTGCTTCTAACTGGCTGTGAAATCAACAGAGGAAGAGAGAGATGTCCCATTAGCCCCTGATTTAATCTGAATAAGCCAATACAAATACACAGTTTCTGACCTAATGAGAATGGAAAATATTGTATTAGAGGTGTGTTGCAAAGTCAAAGCTACTACTGCCTTTCAGTTTCTACAGCTTTATTATTCACTCATTCATGAAAACTTACCATTTGAAAGGAGAAAGAACCTGAGTTTTGAAAGACTGGAAGCTCAGTTTAAGGCATGCCACTGTAGAATTATATTTTCTAAAGCAAAGCCACCTGCATTGACCTTGTCTATGATTGCACTGGAGATTCAAGCACAGAAATTTATAGAATTGACAGGAGTAGAATGTCTTCAGAAACATTCCAAGATAAATGGCAGAGATCTGACCTTCTGGCAGGAACTTGTAGCAAAGTGCCTAACTGAATACTCATCAAACAAGTGTTCTGAACCCAATATTCAGAAGTTGAAGTGGATTCTGGACATACCACACGTCAATTGAAACATAATTATTACAAAATTGCTCATCTTCCAACAATTCCTGAAACCAGATCTTAATAGGATTCTCATAGTGAAGAAATTTGGCTATTTTGAAGGCTTGCTTCACCTCAGATTTGTGGACTCCAATATTAGAATGGATTTAAGCGGTGAGCCTGAAACATAGCAATTAGGTTTGCATTGATGTTTTCAGACTTGAAGAGAAAATAGGCTATAGTTGGAAATTGATTATGTGTGCTGCAGTTGGAAATGTGTTCAGGACTAAATTATGATATTCTTTGAAACATGTTTATAAAAACTAAAACTCAAATGTGAAAACTTAATGTAGAATAAGAATGGGAGACTATACTGTGAATTGATAGTTAATATTGATCCAATCTAGTAGTATCTGGATCATTATATTGATCATAGATAGGATTGATGACAAGGTATGATTGATTGATTGAGGGTTTTTGAATTGTGATGCTACAAGTTCACATCAAAACAGATTAACCTTAGAAAAATATGATGCACTTTAGTCGAGATTACTAGTCTTTGAGGCAGTATAAACAATCTTGTTGAAGCCTTATACAATTAGAAAATCCAATGATTCTAAGGATTTATTTTTGTTTAGCATATTATATTTTAAGTGATCTTCAACATTATCCTACGGAACAAGTGATGTGATATACAAAGTTTTATACAGAATGATTTTTATTTAAATATCTAGCCCCTAAGGAAAAAAATATTGTAAATGCAATTTTCATAGTCTACCCATCTGAAACTTCAGCTGTGTCCTGAATGCATACTAACCTAATACTCCAGAGCTTTTAAATAAGGATTATTGTTGATATAAAGCTGAATTGTTAGTATAGAGCTTTGTATTTAAAAGCAATACATATGGGGTATGCTGTTGTTATAATGCTCCTATAACAATTCAACTTAGACTAAAGTGAGCTGTCTGTCCAGATTCAAGTAAGTAGTAATTTAATTGACAAATTATGTGATAATTGGAGCATTTAAGGCTTAGTTGTAGGTTAATGAATCTAAATTGACATATATATAGGGTTGGGAAAGCATATAATCAGTGCAATATATAACTTAACTTCCACAATAGCTGTAACTAGTTCAAATTTCCTTTGACATCATGTTGTGGAAAACAAATCAAAACTGGGGGTGGAAAGGGAGGAGGGGGAAACATCTTTAAAGATAAATGAAAGAAACACAGTATGTCTCATGTCTTATGCTTCATTTTGTAAAGCATTTTGCAGATGCACTCTTAAGTTACTCCTAAATACTTGATTCATTGAAGAATTTCCTTTCTAATTCAGCATGCAAACTAAAGTTGGCTGAAGTAGCCTAACAAAGTACCATTATATTCTGGTACTAAGAAAGTGACCTTTCAATAAAACTATTGAAATGAAAAAAAAAAAGAGTCAATGTTGAAAAATTACGCATGGGTATGTTTTGCAAATAAAAAACTTTTAAAAAAAGAATATAGACCTTTATAAGAAATACTGTTTGTAAAGATTTTTTCCCAGGTTATCTTTAATCTTGAATCTCTTGGTTTTATTTGTGCAAAACCTATTTAATTTGATGTAGTCAAAGTTGTTGATTATGCCTTTCATAACATTCTCTGGTTCTTTGGTCAACATTTCCCCCTTCTCCAAAGATCTGATCTCCAAAAATCCAAATGATCCCTTGCTCTCCTAATATGTTCATGGTAACACTATGCCCAAATCATGTTCCTATTTTGACTTTATATTGGTATGGGGTGTGAGATGTAACTTTATGCTGAGTTTTTGACATATTACTTTCCAGTTTTTTCACCAATTTTTATCAAATAATGAATTCTTATGCCAAATGCTGGGGTTTGGGGTTTTATCAAATAGAGGAATACTATAGGCTTTGATGACTGTGCTGTTTGTATCTAATCTGTTACACTGATCTATCACTCTATTTCTTTTTTAAATGAAGCTTTTATTTTCAAAACATATGCATGAATAATTTGACAACATTGACCCATGCATAGCCTTGTGTTTCAGATTTTCTCATCCTCCCCATCCCCTTCACTATATGGCAAGCAATTCAATATTATGTTAAACATGTTAAAAATGTTAGATCCAATATGTATAAACATTTTTATAAAATTCTCTAGTTGCACAAGAGAAATCAAATTGAAAAGAAGGAAATAAATGAATAAGAAAACAAAATGCAAGCGAATAACAAAAAGAATGAGAATTTTATATTATGATCCACATTCAGTTCCTACAGTTCTCTCTCTGGGTGTAGATAGCTCTCTTCATCAGAAGATCATTGAGACTGGTGTCAATCATCTCATTGTTAGAAAAGGTCACATTCATCAGAATTGATCGTTGTATAATATTGATGTTGTGTACAATGATCGCCTGGTTCTGCTCATTTCACTAAGCTGTTCATGTAAGTCTCTCCAGGCCTTTCTAAAATACTCCTCCTGATTATTTCTTATAGAACAATAACATTTCATAATATTCATATGTCATAACTCTTTTAGCCATTCTTTAACTGATGGGAATCCACTCGGTTTCCAGCTTCTTGCCACTACGAAAAGAGCTGACAAACATTTTTGCACGGTTTGTTAACTGTTTGGGCTTGGTACCAAATTGCTCTCTGGAATGATTGGATCCTTTCACAATTCTGCCAACAATGCATTAATGTTCCAGTTTTCCCACATCCCCTCCAACATGTCATTATTCTTCCCTGTCATCTTAGCCACTCTAAGAAGTGTGTGGTGATATCTCAAAGTTGTCTTAATTTGCATTTTTCTGATTAATAGAGATTTAGAGCACTTTTTCATATGACTAGAAATGGTTTCAATTTCTTCACCTGAAAATTAGCTGTTAATATCCTTTCATCACTTATCAATTAGAGAATGGCTTGAATTCTTATAAATTTGAGTCAATTCTCTATATACTTTAGAGATGAGGCTTTTACCAGAACCCTTGAATGTAAAAATATTTTCCCAATTTATTGCTTCCCTTCTAATCTTTTCTGTATTAGTTTTGTTTGTACAAAAACATTTTAACTTAATACAATCAAAATAATCTATTTGGCATTCAATAATGAGTTCCAGTTCTTCTTTAGACACAAATTCTTTCCTTCTCCAGAGATCTGAAAGATAAACTATCCTATGTTCCTCTAATTTGCTTATGATCACTCTTTATCTCTAAATCATGAACCCATTCAGAGCTTATCTTGGTATGTTAGGTGTGGGTCAAGCCCTCATTTCTTCCATACTAGTTTCCAAATTTCCCAGCAGTTTTTGTCCAAGAGTGAGTTCTTATCCCAAAAGCTGGGATCTTTGGGTTTGACAAACACTAGATAGCTATAGTTATTGCCTAGTTTGTCCTGTGATCCTAACCTATTCCCATTGATTGACTACTATATTTCTTAGCCATTACTAAATGGTTTTGATGACTGCTGCTTTGTAATATAGTTTTAGATCTGGCACAAATTAGGGCATCTTCATTAGCATTTTTTTTCATTATTTCCCTTGAAATTCTTGACCTTTTGTTCTTCCAGATGAACTTTGTTACTATTTTGTCTAGATCTGTAAAAATAATTTCTTGGGAGTTTGATTGGTATGGCATAGTGAGCAGCCTTGTTTCACTCCTGATCTTATTGGGAATGGTTCTAGTTCGTCCCTATTACATACGATGCTTGCTGATGGTTTTAAATAAATACTACTGATCATTTTAAGGAAAAGTCCATTTATTCCTATACTCTCTAGTGTTTTTAATAGGAATGGGTGTTGTATTTTATCAAATGCTTTTTCTGCATCTATTGAAATAATCATATGATTTTTGTTAATTTGGTTATTAATATAGTAGATTATGCTGATAGTTTTTCTAATATTGAACCAGCCTTGCATTCCTGGTAAGAATGCTACTTGGTCATAGTGTATTATTCTGGGGATGATTTTCTGTAATTATATTGCTGATATTTTATTTAAGATTTTTGCACCAATATTCATTAGGGAAATTGGTCTAAAATTTTCTTTCTCTATTTTCACCCTACCTGGTTTATGTATCAGCACCATATCTGTGTCATAAAAGGAATTTGGTAGTACATCATCTTCTTTCCCTATTTTTTCAAATAGTTTATATAGTATTGAAATTAATTGTTCTTTGAATGTTTGGTAGAATCCACATGTAAATCCATTTAGCCCTGGAGATTTTTTCTTAGGGAGTTGATTAATAGCTTATTCTATTTCTTTTTCTAAAATGGGGCTATTTAAATAATTCATTTCCTCTTCTGTTAGCCTGGGCAATCTATATTTTTGTAGATATTCCTCCATTTCATTTAGAT
Organism: Myrmecobius fasciatus; assembly: GCA_023553655.1. Classification (NCBI taxonomy): domain Eukaryota; kingdom Metazoa; phylum Chordata; class Mammalia; order Dasyuromorphia; family Myrmecobiidae; genus Myrmecobius; species Myrmecobius fasciatus. The sequence continues at coordinate 115,896 of JAJPUD010004616.1, read as the reverse complement.
TATCAAACTTATTGGCATAAAGTTGGGAAAAGTAACTCCTAATTATTGCTCTAATTTCCTCTTCATTGGTGGAAAGTTCTCCCTTTTTATTTTTGAGACTAATAATTTGATTTTCTTCTCTCCTTTTTCTAATCAAATTAACTAAAGGTTTATCTATTTTGTTGGTTTTTTTCATAAAACCAACTCAGTTTTATTTATTAATTCAATGGTTTTCTTATTTTCAATTTTATTAATTTCCCCTTTTATTTTCAGGATTTCAAATTTGGTATTTAATTGAGGGTTTTTAATTTGTTCTTTTTCTAGCTTTTTAAATTGTGAGCCCAATTCATTGATCTTCTCTTTCTCTATTTTATGCAAGAAAACATCTAGAGATATAAAATTTCCCCTTATAACCACTTTGGTTGTATTCCATAAATTTTGGTATGTGGTCTCATTATTGTCTTTCTCCTGGATGAAATTATTGATTGTGTCTATGATTTGCTCTTTCACCTCTTCATTCTTTAGGATTAGATTATTTAATTTCCAATTAAGTTTTGGTCTATTTTTGCTTGTGATTTTTATTGCACCATGATCTGAAAAAGATGCATTTGCTATTTCTGCCTCTCTGCATTGGATTTTGAGGTTTTTATGCCCTAACACATGGTCAATTTTTGTATATGTTCCATCAATTGCTGAGAAAAAAGTAAACTCCTTTCTGTCTCCATTCAATTTTCTCCAAAGATCTATCATACCTAACTTTTCTAACATTTTTTTATGTTCTTAACTCTTATTTATTTTGTAGTTTGATTTATCTAGTTCTAAGAGAGCAAGATTGAGATCCCCCGCTAGTATAGTTTTGCTGCTCTAGAAATTTGGATCTATATCACTTGGTGCATATATGTTTAGTATTGATATTGCTTCATTATCTATGGTACCCTTTAGTAAGATATAGTTTCCTTCATTATCTCTTTTAATTAGATCTATCTTTGCTTTTACTTGATCTGAGATCAGGATTGCTACCCCTGCTTTTTTTGTTCACCTAAAGCATAATAAATTCTGCTCCAGCCTAAAGGTCTATATTTTGATAAAAGTCTCATTTCTAAAACATATAAAGAACCTTGTCAAATTTATAAGAATATGTCATTCCCCAATTGATAAATGGTCAAAGGATATGAACAAATAATTTTCAGGTAAATAAATTAAAGCCATCTGTAGTCATGTGAAAATGCTCTAAATGGTTGTTGATTAGAGAAATAAAAATTAAAACAACTCTGATACACCATCTTATAACTCTCACATTGGCTAAAATGGCAGGAAAACATAATGATAAATGTTGAATGAATGTGGGAAAACTGGGACACTAATGCATTGTTGGTGGAGTTATGAAATTAGCCAACAATTCTGGAGAGCAATCAGGAATTGGCTATCAATTAGAAAGGGCTATCAAACTGTGCATACTTTTTGACTCAGCAGTGCTAATCCTCGGTCTATATCCCCAGGAAATCATAAAGAAGGGAAAAGTACACACATGTGCAAAAAATGCTTGTAGTAATTCTTTTTTGTGGTAGCAAAGAATTGTAAAATGAGCAGACATCCACCAATTGAGGAATGGTTGAATAAGTTGTGGCATATGAAGGTAAAGAAATATTAATGATCTATAAAAATGATGAACAAGCTGAATTTATATAAACCTGGAAAGATTTACACAAACTGATGCTGAAAAAAAATAAGCAGAACCAGGAATACTATGGAAACAATAACAGCAAGAATGTGTGATGATCAGCTATGAAAGATTTTGTCCTCAGTGGTTCAGTTATCCAAAATAATCTGAGTAGACTTTGGACAGAAAATGCCATCTGCAGCCAGAAAAATAACTATGGGAATTTAATGTAAATCAACACATGGTATGTTTCCCTTTTCTCATCTTTGTTTTTTAACCTCTCTTGTGGTTTTTCCCTTTTGCTCTGATTTTTCTCTCCAAACATGTTTCCTAAAACAGTGTATAGTAAAAATAAAAAAGGAAAGCCACTATCTGTTTCTGTTGCACTTTAAGGATATGTGTATATGTGAATCATTACATTAAGTCCAATGTCAGGAAAAATATACAAGAGTATTTTAAGTATTAAGAACATCATGTGAAGTTTTATCTTGATGAGAAACTCACCTATTAGTTATGTACTGTTACTCCTGCATTTTTTCTGACTTTTAAACCAAGTCATCAGGGGTAATAGTGAAAGAAAAAAGACTTTCCATGATATTTCAATGGAGCAATTATGTCTGGATTTTCAAGTATACTTTAAGGTTAATGAGACAATCTTACAGAGCAAGTATTGAAACAAATTTCAGCCCTGTCTGATTTAACTTATCTCATAGTGAACCTTTCCTTAGAAGTATTTCCTAACATATAAATATATTATAAACATATAACTACACGCTTCAGTGACACGAAAGACACTAAGGAAAAAATGAAAAGTCTCTGCCCTATTTCTTGTATTCCCATGAACACTCATACACAACAACCCTGATTTCCCTCTTTGTGTTAGGTAACACTTTCATATTTTTTGGTCGAAGGGTGAATAGAAGGAATCTTCCCAAAACTCTTAATATTTCCAAGATAGCTCAGTTTCTACTTGACTATGCAGAATTAATGACCAGCTTCAACAGTTACATTTTTTATTTCTTGCTGCCATGAAAGAACAAAAAACTCTTTTCTTCTCATATTTTCTATATCAAGTGATTCAGCTCTTGGATCTTTGGAATTCATAATGTGATTCAGATAAATTATACGTATTTTCAAGGAACACCCTAATAGTCTCTCAATCTAGATGGTATTCTTGTTAGAACAATTGGTCTATGCAGACTCCCAGATTAAAGCTGATCTGAAAGTATCCTTATAAGAATTGTATACTGAAAATTTCCTCATATATTTTTAGGTGACAAAAGATTATCTTATATCTGCACAAGTAAACTCATTCCCTCCAATCATCACACTATTGCCTGCTAGAAAATTTATAATTTGATTATTTCAGCCCTTTGAAAAATATTTGATTACTTGTTTCTTCATCCTGAAAGATCTTTAGGAAACAAAATTTTACAGATCAGTCCTAAATTTCTATAAACTTTGAGGATTTGGCAAGGTTAGTAAAAAGCTAGCAGTATTGGTAGCTGATGGTTACACAGATCATCACAGAGCACAAAGACATTCAATACACAGTTTAATGCAGAGCACAAAGACATTCACAGAATTTGAGTAATTCATTATCTTTAATTACAAGAAACTTATCAATTGAATGACATTATCATATTGGAAAGAACTATAAGAAATAAGGGATTTAAGCTACAAGTCCAGTCAGTTAATTGGTTGGGTAGACCAAGTACACAGTAGAAAGGAAATGATCAAAGATTTAATGGAATAATATAACAAATAGAAGGCAAAGCTAGAGAAAAAGCATAGTAGCTAAGATACATAAACTTCTTGTTGCAACTGTGAACAAAAATTGCAGAAATGAAAGTCTTGAGAAGTGAAATCTTTAGAGTATAATGATAGCTATACCATTTTGCAATTCTTAAAATTACAGTAGCTTGTCAAAACAAAGACTGATATTTTGATTTCACTTATTATTATATTTGATTGCTATGATTGCTCCAAGAGAATGACTATAATACATTTGAAAAAAGAGTGATGAAGAGATTTCATAAAAGAGATTGTGAGTAGAATGTGAGCATCATCAGTGTACATCAATGTACATCCTGGCATCTGAAAAGAAAAGGTTTTGCCAAAAGGAACACAGCTTCCAGAACAAAGTATAAATTCATTACTCTGGCACTTCTTTTCTTCACCAGAACAATCTCTTTTCCATGAATATCTTCATGGTAACTTGTTCCTCAGATTGTAGATCAGAAGTTCAACATGGGATTAAGGATTATATAAAACACAGAGGACAATTTCCCTTATGGAGCTGATTGAAGAAGGCAGCAGATACCTGAAGGTAGTTGTTCTAAATAACAATGCATAGCAGTTTACAGGTTGTCTTTCCCCACTAAATAATGATATCCTTGAGAGCAGACACTGTTTTTTGCTTTTCTTTGTTTTCCCAGCTCATATTACAGTCCCCAACACAATGGGTTCTTAATAAATTCTTATTGACCGACTTGTCAGTAATTTGAATAATGTCGACAAGGAAGATCAGTTATTTAATTTATAAATAAGAACTCCTTCAATTCCTCATATAGTCTCTCAAAAATAATTCCATCCATAATGTCTCCCTGGACCAATGTGGGGTTTAGTTGGCATAATCATTTGCATAATTTAACAATGAATTTATTTAATTTCATTGTCCCAGAATGCCTATAACCATATCCTATTGGGAATCACATCACAGCAGATCTCTAGCTTCCCTGCCTTAAACTCTGACGAATGCTAAAGCAATAACCTCTTTTGTTTCTTTCTCCTCCATTTCTTCCTTTCCATGATATCATTTCTTAATTCTCTATCACAAGGGATATCTATTTTTGAGAAGAAGAAAATGAAAGTCTGCGTTCTAAATACATTCATTAAGGGAAACCACTATCTATTTCTGTTGTACTTTAAAGACATGAGTGATGTAAATCATTACATTAAGTTCGGAGTCAGGAAGAATATACAAGCATATTGAAGGCACAATAACCATTATATGAATAAATTTCTCTTGCTTGAGAAACCCATCTATTAATTATGTACTGCTACTCCTGCATTTTTTCCTGAGCTTTTAAACAGGTCATCAGGGGTAATGATGGAAGAAAAAAGACTTTCCATGATATTCTAATGGAGCAATTATGTTTGAATTTTCTTTTGCTTTTATTTTCTTTTTTGGCTAAGCAAATGGGGTCACACAGCTTGTGGGTGGTAAATATTACATAACTGAGGTCAGATTTGGACTCAGATCCTCATATCTTCAAGCCACGGTTATCTGAATTATTTCCTTATCATATAGTATTAGCTAACATATAAATATATTATAAACATATAACTAAATGCATGTGTCACAAAGAACATTACAAAAGAAGGAAAAGCCTCTTTCCTGTGTCTAAGAATCCCATTTTATACCTATACTAAGTGTACTCATTCATCACAACCCTAAATGTCCTTTTTGCATCAGGTAACACTTCCATATACTTTAGTAGAAGGATGAATAGGAGGCATTTTCCCAAAGCTCTTTTTTTTTATTAAATCTTTTTATTTGCAAAATATATGTATGGGTAGTTCTTCAACATTGACCCTTACAAAGCTTTCCGTTACAAATCCCCCCCAGGCCCCTCCCCTCCCCTAGATGGCAGGAAGTCCAACATAGTAATTATGTTAAAATACTTGACAAACCAAATGTATACACACACACACACACACACACACACACACACACATATATATATATATATATATATATATATATATATATATACATATACTTATTTCCCCCAAAGCTCTTAAGAGCTAGATAGCTCAGTTGGTACTTAATTATTGAGAATCAAATAGCAGGTTCAGTAGCTTCATCCTCTCTTCCTGGAAACCAGGATTAAAAACAAAACAAAACAAAACACTTTTTTCTTAGATTTTGTACACCAAGTGATCCAGCTTTTGAAGTTTGGGGATTCATAATGGACTCTACATAAATTGTACATAGCTGTAAGGGGATCTCTAAAGTCTCTCTACCTAGATGGTATTCCTGTTAGAATAATTGGTGTATGCAGAGTCCCAGATTAAAGTTGACCTGAGAGTCTTTATGAGAATTGTGAACTGAGAATGCCCTCTTATGCTTTTCAGTAAAAAAAAACCAAATAAACAAACAACAACAACAACAAAAAACACTACCTTACATCTGCTAAGTAAACTCATTCCCTCCAATGAACTTATTATCTGCTACTAATCTTATAGTTTGATTATTACAACTCTTAAGCAAATGATTATTTGTTCTTTTACCCTGAAAGGTCTATAGAACACAAAATTTTACATATCAGTTCAAAGTTTCTATAAACCCTGAGGATTTGGCAAGGCTAGTAGAAGTTAGCAATATTAGTGATTGATGGTTACACAGCTTACTGAAGGGCACAAAGACATTCACAGAATTAAGAACTCTACAATCCTTAATGACAAGGGACATAATAAGAAAAGGAAATTATCACAGTACAAGAAGGAAAGAAATCATTCCCACAAACCCAGTCAGTTAATTGGTTAGGCAGACCAAGTACAGAGTAAAAGGAAATGGGTCAAAATTGAATGGAATAATATAACAAATGGAAGGCAAAGCTAGAGGAGAAGCTGAGCAGTTAAGGTATAAAAGCTGCTTGTTGCAACAGTGAAAAAAAAATTACAGAGTTGAGAGCCTTCAGAAGTGACATTTTTAGAGTGTAATGGTAACTACACCACTTTTCAGTTCTTAAAATAGCAGTGTCTCATCAAAACAAAGGCATGATATTCTGATATTATTTATTAGCATATTTGATTATTATGCATGCTCTAAGAAAAGTACTGTAATATATTTGAAAACCGAGACTCATGGAGAGATTTCAGAAAAGACGATGTGAGTTGTCTCCTTATCTCATATAGTATATAGCAATGCATCTTGACATCTGAGGAGAAAATGATTTTTCCAAAAGGAATACAGCTTCAAGAACAAAGTTTAAATTCATCACCCTGGAACTTCTTTTCTTCACCAGAACATTCTCCTCTCCATGAATTTCTTCATGGCAATTTTCACATCCTTGTTTCTCAGGCTGTAGATCAGGGGGTTCAACATGGGAACAAGGATTGTGTAAAACACAGAAGACATTTTCCCTTGTTCCATGGAACTGACTGAAGAGGGCTGCAGATACATGAAGGCAGCTGAGCCAAAGAAAATAGAAACAGCTGCCATGTGGGAGCTGCAGGTGCTGAAAGCCTTGGATCTCCCTTCAGTAGAACGGATGTGGAGAATGCTAGCAATAATGAAGATGTAAGAGCTAAGAATGGTCAGAGTTGGGGTGAGGATATTAAATGCACTGAGGCAAACAACCAGCATTTCATTAATATAGGTGCTGGAGCAAGAGAGCTTCAAGAGGGCATTGAGATCACAGAAGTAATGGTTGATGACATTTTCCTTACAAAAGAATAGTCTAAGCATGCATCCTGTGTGAACTGTGGCACCAACTAAGCTCATAAAGAATACACCACCTCCCAGACAAATGCACACCTGATGGGACATAAGGACATTATATAGCAGGGGCTTACAAATGGCAACATAACGATCATATGCCATAGCTGCTAACATGTGACACTCAGCAATTATAAAAATGATAAAGAAATAGAGCTGAGTCATACACTCATTGTAGGAGATGGTATTCTTCTCTGACACAAAATTCACCAACATTTTGGGAGTAATAACAGTAGAATGACAGAAATCAATGAAAGACAAACTGCTGAGTAAATAATACATGGGAGTGTGGAGGTGAGAAGTGACTCCAATCAATGTTATCATGCCCAGGTTCCCCATAACAGTGACCACATAGATGCTTAAAAATAGTAGTAAAAGGGGAATTTGTAACTCTGGCCTTTGTGTTAGTCCTTCAAGGATGAAATTTGTTACTTCAGTGTTATTGCCTCTGTCCATTTGAAAAGAGTGCTCTGTAAAAATGGGGGAAAAAGCAGCAAATTAGAGGAGAACATCATGATTTTTCAGAGGTTCATAAACAATGTGAGGCGAGGGGCAGTTAGGTGCTACAGTGGACAAAGCACTGATCTTGGAGTCAGGAGTAACTGCTTTCAAATTCAGGATTAGATATATACTAGCAAATAAGGGCACAAAGACAATCACACAGTTTGGGCATTTTACAATCTTCATGACAAGATACCAGGAGAATGAAATTATCACATTAGCAGTATAAATTAGAAGGGATTTAAACTACAATTCCTGTGTGACACCTGTTATTGTTTTTTTTTAAGTAATGGATTTTAAAAATAACATTCTCATTTTTTCCAGTGTTTCTCTTTTCTATAAGAAAAGGAAGGAAAAAAGTTTGCCTTCTCTCCCAACACCACGGCAACTTCAGAATAGTATAGACCCAAGAAGAGCATGTGAAATACTTATCCTATTTTGTCAATACTCTATACAATGCTTTCCCCCTGGAAGCTAAGGAAAGTCATTCAATCCTAGCTCCAAAAGGGAAAAAAAATAAGCAAATGAAGCTTGGGCTCTTTGGGAACCATTCAGTATTTTCCTGTTGATTCTTGATATCCAATGTCTCTAAATGGCCTCATTGGTTTATGAGACTTGTACACCCAACTATTAAAATAACTTTTACCCAATTTTCCTCCAGTCAGTACTATGGTTGCTGCAATGTTAGCTATAAGAGACATAATAGGGGAAGCTGGATGGTACAGTGGATAGAGAACCAGTCCTAAGTCAGGAGAAGCTAAATGCAAAACTAGCCTCAGCCATTTAACCCTTCCTAACTGTGTGACCCTGAGCAAGTCAGTTAAACCCAATTTCAGAGAGAGAGAGAGAGAGAGAGAGAGAGAGAGAGAGAGAGAGAGAGTGAGAGAGAAGAATCAGGCACAAAAACAATTGACTGCAAGTATTTCTTTGTGGCCAGTGACCAGTTCTTAATATCTGTATCTAAAGTCCTAATAAAAACTCAGTTGAATAGAAACAATTATTTCTGCACCTATTTCAGAGGCAAGAAAATATTTTGAGATGTTCATTTTTACCCTAAGATCAAAATGTAAAAGATCCAATAAAACTTGTCTTCTCTTTAATGAAGGACTACTGAAAGACAGGGGTTGGAACCTCCTTGACAACCAATAATTTTGAACTTTCCTTTATAGTAGACTATTTCTTCACCAACCTCATGTTAAGAATTCTTGACAATCAAAGAGGCTTTTCAGGTTGTGTTTCATGAAATCTTAGCTCCTGTGCCCATAGGCTTAGAAAGAGATTATTACTCACCCAATAGTCTTGGAACTTAAGGTTTTCATTCTCATTTTTCCAGAAGGTAAATGGCATTGAATAGGGTAATGGTAACAGTTTGGAAAACTGTACCTCGTGTACTTTTTTTTTTTTAATTATTCTCAACCTAATTTATAATATGGGTCTCACACACTGAACTTCTGCCAAAATTCTGAAATAAAGATCCGAATTTCTGTTTGTGGATTTTGGGGTAGGTTTCACTTCACATGTAAGGGAGCAAGCAGCACTCATCAATATAACCAGAGCTTCTTGCTTATTTGATATGAGTGTTTTCTCTGAAGACAGAAGAACCCTAGGGATTTGATTAGAAATGCAAATAGAGGATATTAAAGTCTCTCATCTATCTGACTAGAGATACAATAATTCTGATGTCAGTGTTTTCTTTTTTCATCCTTCTTTTCCTCCTGGTAATAGGTATATTTTGACTAAGTCTCTACCTTTCGTTCCAGAGAGAAAGCATGATATATAGTGTATTAGTAGTTTAGAATAAGTATTCTACTTGCTCCTTTTTAGATATGTACTCTTTGGTGAAATTTTGAAATTACCATGATGTTGGGAGAGAAAGCAATTTTTTTCTTTCTTTTTCTTAGGAAAAAGAGAAACTCTGGAGAAAATGGAAATGCTGTTTTTAGACTCAGTTATTTTAAAAAAGTATTATGATATTTTGGAAGGATTAGGAGTTTTAGGGTAATGAATAATCTGATTATGATTCCTGCTTATAACATATACTTAAGCATGGGGCAGCTAAATGATGCAGTCCATAGAGTACTTGACCAAGAGTCATGAAGACTCTTTATTTTTATTTGTTTGTTTGTTTTTAAATAATAGCTTATTATTTTCAAAATACATGCAAAGATACTTTTCAACTTATACTCTTACAAAACCTTGTGTACAAAATTGTTCTCCCTCTGTTCCCACACTTCCACACTCCTTTCCCTAGACAACAAATAATCCAATATATATATTAAACATGCACAATTCTTCTTTCTATTTATAGTTTTACATTAATCAAGCTGCACGAGAAAAATCAGATCAAAAAGGAAAAAATCATGAGAAAAAAACAAAAATCAAAAAAACAACAGCAAAAATCATGAAGATACTATGTTGTAATCCACAATCAATCCTCACAGTGCTCTTTCTGGGTGCAGATGACTCTCTCCATCACAAGTATATTGGAATGATCCTGAATCACCTCATTGTTGAAAAGGGCCACAGCCATCAGAAGTGATCATCACATAATCTTGTTGCTGTGCTCAACATTCTCTTAGTTCCATTCACTTCACTTAGAATCAGTTCATGTAAGTGTCTCCAGGCCTTTCTGAAATCATCCTCCTTATCATTTCTTATAGAATAGTAATACTCCATAACATTCATATATATATTCATTCATTCATAACTTATTCAATCACTCTTCAAGTAATGGGCATCCTCTCAGTTTCCAGTTTCTTGCAACTTCAAAAAGCACTGACATATTTTTGCACATGTGGGTCCTTTTCCCTTTTTCATCCTCTCTTTGGGATACAGGTCTCTGCAGTGACAATGCTGGATCACTCTCAAGCATGGTAGTATCAATTCACAATAGCACCAACTATGTATTAATGTTTCAGTTTTCCCACATCCCCTCCAACATCATTATCTTTTTCTTTCTTCTTAGCCAATCTGAGAGGTGTGAGGTGGTACCTCAGAGTTGTTTTAATTTGCATTCCTCTAATCAAGAGTGAGTTAGAATATTTTTCATATAAGTATAGATAGCTTTAATCTTGTCATCTGAAAAATTGTTCATATCTGTTGACCATTTATCAATTGAAAAATGAGTTATATTCTTTTAAATTTGATACAGTTTTTTATATATTTTAGAAAATAGACTTTTATTAGAAACACTGACTGTAATTTTCTTGAGGGTTTTTATTTTCATTAAGGTGGGAGATCTATGTTTTCTTTCACAACTTGACCTTTATGGAAATGTTCCATAATTTCACATGTGGTTTCTTAATTGTAGGTGGCTATAAGGAAGAGAACCTAGAACTCAAACATTTTAAAAATAAGTGTTAAAAATTTGTTTGAATGTAACTGAAGAAAATATTAAATAAATTGAAAATATTTATATAATTGACCATATCAATAACAAAATGAAGAGAAATCATGTGATTATCTTAATATATGCTGGAAAAGCTTTTGATAAAATACAGCACCACCCATTTTTTTATTATCTGAAGAAAGGGAAAATTCCTTAAAATGATAAGCAGTATTTATCTAGCTATTGAAAGATAATTTTGGGGGAGGAGAAAGGAAGGGCTCATTATTGACAGCTTCAAATGGCAAGTGATATTTACATTAAGTGTAAAAACAAAAAACCAAAAAAAATATTTTAGCAGCTACAGATATAGCTAAAGCTATATTACATGGGCTGGAGCAAATCCTTGACAATCTATTATTTTTTTCCAAAACTCAGACAGCAAAAATGTGGTTTGTACAGAGAATCCCAGCATAAAGCTGACTTGAAAAAATGTCTTTATAAGAAAAAAAATCTAGCAACCTCCTCACACAGAATGCACAAGAATTATTTAATCTTCAATATCCCTGCTATAGTAAGTGTATAGTTTGATAAACTATGACATCTCAATGCCATTTGTATTCTTGAATTCAGCAATTTGTATGGAATCTTAGGAAACATAGGATTATTGTCAAACTGAAGAATTTACCAAAACTATCAGAGCCAAATAAGTGATGCAGTGGATGGAGTTCTGGGTCTGGAGTCAAGAAGACTCATTTTCCTGACTTCCAATCTGGACTCAGGCACTTACTAGCTTTATGACCCTAGTCAAGTTACTTAACCCTGTTTGCCACAGGTAAACATTCCTTATGTATAAAATGCTCTACAGAAGAAAATAGCAAATTAGTCTACTAACTTTACCAAGAAACTCCAAATGGGCTCACAAAGAGTCAAACACGACTAAAAAGTAACTGAACAACAACAAAAATCAGAGGCAAGCTGGTCTACATGAGAAAGAGCAAGGAAATCAAATAGGTTGAAGGGACTCAATATTCAGTAAGCATGAAAAATTTGCCTAGGACATTAAAGTGTCTGATCAGGGTGATAGGATAGAGGTAGTCTAGGACATAAAGCAATATTTAAGTATCTGATTTTCCAACATGTAGAAAAATCAATTTTGGATTAATTGGGATTACCTAATGGAAGATAGATGAAGTTAAGGAGGAAGCAGAGATAGTACAAATGTATCAGAATCCCACTTTAAAGATTAAGGCAAATTATTTGCTGATGAAGCTCTTGAGAAGTGGAAATCTTATGGGATCTGGCAATTATATCATATTATCATATATTAAATGCACTGAGGCAAACAACCACCACTTCATTAACATAGGTGCTGGAACAGGAGAGTTCTAGGAGGGGATTGAGGTCACAGATGTAATGGTTGATGACATTGTCCTTACAGAAGAGCAGTCTAAACATGCATCCTGTGTGAGCTGCGGCACCAACCAAGCCCACAACCAGCCAAATGCACACCTGATGGGACATAAGGACATTATATAGCAGGGGCCTGCAAATGGCAACATAACGGTCATATGCCATAGCTGCCAAGATATGACACTCTGCAATTATAAAAATGAGAAAAAAAAGGAGAGCTGAATCACACATTCATTGTAGGAAATGATGTTCTTCTCTGATACAAAATTCATCAACATTTGGGGATGATCATAGTAGAATGACAGAGATCAATGAAAGACAAACTGCTGAGTAAATAGTACATGAGAGTGTGGAGGTGAGAAGTGACAACAATCAATTTTATCATACCCAGATTTCCCATCATGATAATCACAAAGATACCCAAGAATAATAGTAAGAGGGGAATCTGGAGCAGCACTGGCCAATCTGTTTATTCTGCAAGGATAAACTCAGTCACTATGGAATTATTTCCTGTGTCCATTCTCTGAGATATTTAGTGACTAAACAAAGCATCACATTAGAGAAAATTCTTGTGAGTTCTCTTACCCAGAGGAGTTACATACAGAAGAGGAGATGGATTCCATGACTCTTCAGGTTTGTTTCTGGTGCTTTTGATGCTTCTGGATACCCAGTAATGTTGGTACACTCCCAGGAATATGGGAAATTAACACAACTAATAAAATAAGCTTTGTCTATTTTTATTTAATTGGACCAGTGATGATTGCTCTTGGGGCAGAGAGCCCAACATCTAGTAACAAGTTTGTGGGTCCGATCTCAGAATATTTCTAAATGCAAAACAAAAACATTATAAAGGAAATAATTATTTTGAAATACAATAATCAAAGAATTTTTTAAAATTTCAGATGAACTCATGTTAAGAACACTGAAATAATCAGAATGATTCTATGTATTTTTATTTATCCCATGTATGATTAATTGATTTTGCCCTATAACTGCCTAATTCTTGATTCTTTGTCTCGGCACATAATTCTGTAATGAGTCCTGCAATGAGAAAGGTTTAGAAATCCAGTTCTCCTCTTAATCACTTCTATTTTTGTGGCAAGGAAATATGTTACCCTTAAAGGATGCAGATGGACTCTAGGAAGTTTTGTTTTATATCATTACATCACCAAGCTATCCTTCAAGAGCTGGTTTGTTATCAAAAATAAAGTCTGGTTTGCTTGTTGTGTCCTTGCAGATGCAGTTGGATTTGAACAATGAACATTTCTTAATCACAGGAGGGAAGGAGAGTTGTTTGCCAGCCAACATTCCTGATTTCTATCCAACCATATTTTTTTCCATCTATGATGTTAGCCTTTCCTATTTTCTGTACTCCCCCAAAATGTAAAAGAGAATTATTCCTCTTATCTAGGATCATAGTTTTTCTGAGGAGATGCACACTTTACTAATAAATTGATTGTATTTTAAGTAATACATCTACTGATTAGGCAACTGAGACCAACAGAGATATCACAAAGTATATAATTTCTTAGTCAAGAAGCTTATCATTGAATCCAGATTTTCATTGCCTGTCCAGTGTTCTTATACCACATTATATAGCCTCTCTGAAACTCTTTTCCTACAAAATGGCATAGCCCTTTGAGTTATTTCCTAAAGAAATATGCCTCTAGAGCTAGAAGGGATCTTATGAGATCATCCATCCAAGGAATATTAGCATTTAAGTCTTAAAGTAAAGAATATAAAAACTGTCATGACATCAATGATCAGGTTTGGAAATTAAAAGAGAAAGGAATCAAACTATTCCCAATCCCTGAAATTAGAGCAGGCTCCTCTCATGTGTGAAGTACAGGCAAAGATTACATCAATCATCCTGTTAGAGGGAGCAGGGTAAGTTTCTGAGTTCCTCTTTTACTATCATTTTCATAAATTTCATTTCATATTCATAAAGCCAGGAAAATTTTCAGACATTGGTCACACATGAGTCATATGTAGAAAATTGAATAATCCAGAAAGGATGGCCTGCAAAATGTTTTCAAACAAAACAATGAAAAATTTAAAGTTTCCTAGATTCAAACCTGGAAAGAACTTTTAAGATGATATCATATAATCTCTTCATTTTCCTTTTGTTTTTGTTGTTGTTGTTGTTGTTGAGGCAATTGGGGTTAAGTGACTTGCCCAGGATTAGTGGGTTAGTATTAAGTATTTGAGACCAGATTTGAATTCAGGTCCTCCTAACTTCAGGGCTGATGCTTTATGCACTGTGCCACCCAGCTGCCCCAATCTCTTCATTTTTAGAATTAAAATAACTCTAGGACCTCAAATCAGTAGAAAACTCAGGATTTGAACCCATGTCCTCAGATTCTAAAGCTGTGCCTTTATACAATATCATGTTAAGTCCTAATTTAAATGGTTAAAAAAAATCCCCCCATTATTTTTTCTATAAAATACCATTCCCGGAGGTAAAAAAAATCCTAGAGGGATTGATGCATTATTGTTTTTCTAATCAGGTCCCTGAGTTCTAAGATTATAAAATGAAAATATTTATGCCATCTCACCCTCCTTTCATGGTGTCATTAAAGTCAATTAAAATAAATTGCCTGATTCTATCTTATGACTCTAAGAGCTCATAAGACTAGATCCACATAAATTTTAATTTATTTGTTAATTACAGCAAATAATTCTCACTTAAGTATTTAGAAAGCTAGAAAGTGATAGAACAAGTTCCTCTCATGTGTGAAATACAGGCAAAGATTACATCAATCATCCAATTAGAGGGAGCAGGGTAAGTTTCTGAGTTCCTCTTTTACTATCATTTTCATAAAGACTTTTGTCTTAGACTTTAGAATTTGTTGATTTTGATTAGTTTTCAGTGATGCCAGTTCCTCCTCAAGACAGAACAAGATAATTTTTTCTTGAGTCTTTTAAAGATGAGGAACAGAGCCAAACAGTGCTGTGTGACTTGTTCTGGGTCACACAGTTTGTAAAAGTCTGAGGTTAGATTTGAACTCAGAAAGATTCATCTTCAAAACTTCAGGCTATAGACCTAGCCAGTGTGCCACTCAGCTGCCTAGAAATTGTTTTGCCAACACATTAAAGAAAAAAAATGCAAACAAACAAACATTATACATATTATGCTCTCTCTTGCTCTTCCTTTCTTTCCATCTCTGTCTCTCTCTCCATCTTCTCTCTGCCTTCCTCCTTCGTTCCTTCTCCCTCCCTCCCTTCCCCCCTTTCTATCTCTCTCTGTGTGTTTCTCTGTGTCTCTGTCTTTGTCTCTGTCTCTATCTCTCTCTTCCCCCCTCTGTCTCTCTGTCTCTCTTCATACTTTTTATCTTGGTATCTTAAGTATAAAATTTTTTTTCAAAGAAAAGAGAGAAAGATCATTATTAAGAACATTAAGTTTCTCTTTGATATTCATACCCAAAGATATAGTTCTTGTCTTTGTGTGTCCTTGTACCTTATGTTTCCTTCTAATATCCAGGGTCAACTCATCTTTATTCTGCCCTGACAGGAAAATTCAAGATTTCAAAAAAAAATCTTAATTTTTAACTGTGCAAGTTAACTTAGAATCTATATAATCCAAATGTTGACTTTGTTCTTATACTTTACTCTTACCTCTACTCTTGAATTATATACAAGAATTAGAATTCTGGAAAATTACCATTATAAAGAAACTTACAAATAATTTCAACTAAAATTTCAATTATTTCATAGATAATGAAAATTAATCCAAAATAATACATATCCCTACCCAAAGCTGTACAATTTCTTAGTGGTGAACTGAAAACCAAATCTTCTATCTTTTAATCTATGGATTCCACCATAAGATCACATTTATCTTATGATTTTTGATTTCAAGATTCTCTCTTATTTTAAATGAAAGTTAAATCAGATAAACAAACTTTACTAATATTAGCTTATGAATTATTCCCAGCATCCAAACCAAGTAACTTAATGTCTTAAACCATACCAAGTATTACAAGATTCACCAGGAAAATTTTCAATAACGAGAATTTCAGGATTTATAGCAAGACAATGGGGGAGATATTTTGAAATGGTTGACCTTTTGACTCTCTTCAGATCACAGGCTTCTCACGGCATCTAAGAACATGGTTTGCACAGAGTACATGTTCAGTCCATGTTTTGAATTTACTTTCTGTCAATTCAATAGTTATCATATCATAAGATAAATTGTCTTGTGTCTAATAGTCTCATCTAGCCTAGATGAAGGATCTGTTTCTTTCCCTTTCTCTTCATTAGAAAATTTTAAATTATATTTCTTTTCCCTCATAATGAATATGGAAGGGCCTGTTGAAAAAAATAATTCATCGATTTTCTACTTAGTAACTTGGCCAAGGCCAATTTCTTTATTATCTCCTATGATAGCTACAAGGTAGAGATTGCCTCAAAAAAGTATGGATACTGTTGTGATAGGAGTTCTGAGAGACAAATTTCCAAGCATGGTCCATTTATTATAAGCAAGTCTAGAAAGGGGATCAATGTACTCTTAGAGACCAAAGCATGCCTGAGTTAGGAATGAGAGAATCTTTTACAGTGACGAACAAGTGTTTGACAGAGCAAAACCTTGGGAAATGTAGGAATATATTCTTCTGATTGGGTAGATGTTTCAATAATGTAGCTGAGTATCATCTTAGCTCCTCCTCTTATATACATCTTTGAGAGATAACATCAGTTCTTAGGTGATGGGAGTAGTCCTCAGATTATGGGATTCAGGCAAAGGAGCTGCAATAACAAGTTTTTAATTGATTAAATTGACCTTATGTCCAAAAATTCTAAATTGATGAGATTAACTTTTGTGTTAATTAAGTTTCTCTGAAAAGTGGGTGATAAACATGGGGGAATATAAATTACAATGTAAGGATGGAGTTACAAGTCATAAGAGTAGAACAGTAACCCAATTGATTTTAAGTTACCTGAGTGAGCTTGATTCTTAACAAAAATAGAATTAAAAAAAATTCAATTTCACAGTACTATGCACAAACTTTCTCTTTGGCTGATCAAAGCAAAATATTTTTAAGATCTTTGGGAAACAAGAACTTCCAAAGGAAAATAATTCAAAATAGACATACATGAATATTTTGCTTTGATCAGCCAAATATTCTCATAGTACTTTTTTAATGACACTGAGTGCTCTAGACATAAAATCAGAGCCCGATGCCATAAGCTCCTACTGTACACCTCATTATACTGCCTATCTTTGTGAGGTTCTTATTCATTATTAGTGATGCTAACATCTCCAATTCTATTCAATTTAATTTAATTCAACAGTTTTCTTTCAGGTAACAACAATTTTCTCTAGGTAAAACAATGGTAGGTAATAAGAATGATAAAACGAAAAATGACAACTTCTTTCTCAAGGAATTAGTAGTCTTTGGGTAAAAACATAGCAGTGTACAATAAGTCAAAACAAGAAAAAAAAATACAAAGTCACTTTAATAGAAGAAATACAAACAACTGAGGGAATAAATATGTCTTACAGAGGAGATGGCAGCTGAATGAAACCTTGAAAGGAAGTCAGACAGACAAATAGAGATACAAAAACAAAGATGGAGGCAGAAACAGATAGAAATTGAGACAGAGACAAAGAAATATTGAGACAAAATAAAAGAAAAAACTTCTAGACAGGAGAGTATGGGAATGAGGATGTAATCAGAACAGTTGACCTTGGCAGGGTTATGGACCACCTCTTTCTCAAAATGATGAGAGAATGACAAATGATGTTGAGAGTATTTGAAGTATAAAACTAGAGAAAGAAGACACCTCACAACAGATAACTACTCAATAAGTAACATGCTAAAGTTTTCAGTTTTCTGAAGTGAAGATACCCTAACAATATTAGGGCTCCCAGGTCGGTGTTGCAGATATGGTGAAAGAATTCACAATCTCAGTTTGTCTCCAAGTTAAAGGGCAAAAATTTATTGACACTACTAACAGCAGATTAAGTTCCAAAAAAATTTAGCAAAGAATCAGGAGCAGGAAGATGAATTTATAAGGAAAAGTTAGAGAAACAAGGTGCTTCATGTCATTCATAAACTAATTTTATGGCTTAGAGGTGGAATTAAAGAATAGTCTGTTTCTGACTTTGCAAGAGCAATACCCACAATTCTCAGGGCAGAACTTACAGGGGAACTTTCTGGAGGTGTGTTTTTAGGCCTGAAATGTCACTAGGTTAAGTGGTAGACATCCAATTTTGTTCTGTGCCTGTGTCAACTTTAAGCACCTCATTATTGTTGCTCTTTGGTTTCAGTAACCCAGATATCACAGACCAACAGGCTGCTATCTGACAACCAGCAATATTTGTGGCCTTAGCTTCCTGGTCAGATAGAGTGAACTGGAGCAGGATAACCTAGGGGAAGAAATATATGATTTATAACTACATCACTCCCAAGGCCAGGTGGCCTTAAAATTATTGCTACATTCTCCGTAGGAGTTGCACCACATCAAGTTGAGATGCTTGAGAGAAAGTAGTATAAGTGTAAGTATAAGAAATTTTGAATCAAGCAGTGTGAAAAATGTAATAGAAGCTCAATCAGGGAACAGTGAGAGGATTAGGATGAAACAGTGAGGGCTTCCCCAAAATTAGATTACCTAAATTTATAGGGGACTTGATATCCTCTAATGTCATTCAACAGCAAACAAATAAACATGAACAAGTAAGTTTAGGAGTTTCATATTTCTAAAGAAATGAGTGGTTATAAGAAATAGTGATCTTGGATCCGAGATAGAGTACAGCAAACTAGTAACTGTATGGGCAATATTGTGAAAGGAGGAAAATAAAGCCAGAGCAGGGGCAATGAATAGGAAAAGCAGAAAGTGACAAAGTGATGGTGGTAAGTAAAAAAAAAATAATTCAATATGTATTGAGGCAAGGGAGAGATGAAAAGATAAAAGATTAAGATTTGAGACAAAGAATTTCAAAGTTTAGGATCACAGAAGGTGATAGGTAAAAATGTAATCAAATGTATCATCATCTTTGAGTGTGATTAAGGAGGACTGAAGGTACAATTATAAGAACTGAGAAGGGTGATGAAATAGAAGGCCATAGTGTTTGAAAAGACCCCAATGTATATAGTGATTCTCCAAAGTATGTATGGAAAGGTTGATATAGAAATGAAGATTGTAAATCAGGTGATTAATTACTTGAAAAGGCAAGATTATCTTGGGGTCATCAAATAATGGTAAACAGGTTATTAATCTGGGTGATATCAAAGGAAATAGAGGATCAAAGAAGGAGAGACCTAAGTTTCAGTGGCAAAAAAAAAGAATTTAGAAATAGCAGTGAAGAGCAAGGAGTTTGCTTCATCTTCTTTTGAGATATCAAAATGTTAAAAATTGTATTCAACACTGAAGAAGGTAGTCAATTTGTAGCAATATCCTCTAGACACAAACACGTTTCTGTATGTTTAAGTCCATCTTCTGAAGTGGCTATACTGGGTAGTGAGCCAGACTAGCAACTGGAAAAGGAAATTCTGCCAGCTAATACTAAAAAATTACATGAGGTTTTTCTGTAATTACTTCTTTTCTGTCCTCCAATCCCAACGTTCTCATTAACAAAGAGAAGGAGGCAGGACTATTCCTTCCTTTCTTTGCACATACCCTGACACTCTTCTGATACAACCATATTCCAAACTTTCATATTCACTAAAGCCTGCCCTTTCTTTTATATTTTGTATACGTTTTAAAAACTTAGATTAGTTGCTGAGGCCCCCATATAATCACCTCAATCTTTTTAGACAACTCAGCTTTCTCCCTTCCTTCATCACGACTCTTTCTTAGTGACCTTAGAATTTCAATCTAGAGAATTTGTTATGCCTGAACTGCTGATCCCCTTAGCTTTTTAAGCCATTCTATGTATTCTTTTTTTTTAATTTTCTGATGCTTTTTAATAGAATTAATGGTTCTAATGATTTTTGAAAGATTTACATTTTTAAAATTTTATTAATACTTTTTATTTGCAAAACATATGTATGGGTAATTCTTCAACATTAACCCTTACAAAGCTTTCTGTTACAAATTTTCCCCCCTACTTCCCACCCCTCCCTTAGATGGCAGGATATCCAATACATGTTAATTATGTTAAAATACTTAAGAAATCAAATATATGTCTACTTATTTCCACACATAATTTTTGTGCAGGAGAAATTGTGTCTACAAGAAAGAATAATCAGATAAAGGAAATACAATACAAGCAAACATCAATAGAGAGCATGAAAATGATATGTTGTGGTCCACATTTCACATCCCTCTCTCTGGGTGTATATGGCTTTCTTCACTGAACAATTGGAATTGGTTTGAAGCATTTCATTGTTGAAAAGAGTCATGTCCATCAGAACTGATCATCATATAGTATTGTTGTTGCCATGTACATTGATCTCCTGGTTCTGCTCACTTCACTGAGCATCAGTTCATGCAAGTCTCTCCAGGCCTCTCTGAAATCGTCCTGCTGGTCATTTTTCACAGATCAATAATATTCCATAACATTCATATACCATAATTTATTCAGCCATTCTCCAATTGATGGGCATCCATTCAGTTTCCAGTTTCTAGCCACTACAAAAAGAGCTGCCACAAACATTCTTGCACATGTGGGGCCTTTTCCTTCCTTTAAGATCTCTTTGGGATATAAGCCCAATAGAAACACTGCTGGGTCAAAGGGTATGCACAGTTTGATCATTCTATGTATTCTTTATATGAAATTGTTGTGGCTGTCTTTTAAGAGCTCACCTTGTATGAGCCCTTTGATCTCAGAGGTGAGATGAATGAGGCAGGGGAACTCATAGAGTGTGAAAAGAGCTCCAGTTTATTGTTGATATATATTTTTGCAAGCATGATCAGCACGTGAACAGTAGGCAATCCCCAATCACCTTTCAGAGAAGCAGCTGGTGGGCATTGCATATGCATGGTATCTGTCAATGTGAGGAGAGCCAACCCAGCCATATCAGCAACCTGCTCACAGGTGAGAGGCACTGCCAAGGCATCCCTGCTCACAAGCAACTAGCTGTGACCCTCAGGCTCAACCCATTCCCATGCCATGCACCAGTGTTCCTTGCTCAACAAGGGCGTTTCTACAACGTGGCAGAAAACCTATTGTGCACCACAGGTCCAGGTGGCCTCTTTGCAGGTCCCTCTCAGCAGGGTCCCATACCCTAGCATGAAATAGTTTTAAAAAATCTATTCTCTCCAAATAGAGGCTATTCATATGACAATTTCTGACTCTTTTCTTCTACCACATCATTATGATAAGATAGTCACTTCCTTGGGAAATTCCTATTGTTTCCACCCCTCTAGTCAATTTCTACCTGTTGGAAAGAATTATAACAGAAGAGAATTTCTGATTCTACCTTTGAGATTCTATAATTTTGGTAACTCTGAACTTGATAAGCATTTTATTTTTCATAGGTATCACAGTGAAAGAAGGAGACCTGTGATTCATATGAACATAAAGAATTATAGAATTTGAGTGAATCAGGGAAGTGAGATAATATTTTGTACAGCTGTGATTTTTCTTTAAACTTAGCATCCCTCAGATCTTCCATGATATCTTAGAGGTACAGAGATACTCCTTGACTTGGAGAAACTCACAAGAAAATCCTGAATGCTAACTTGCCTATGTTCTTTTCTAGTGGGCAAGGTGAGATACTTTCTAATATGACTTTTCTCTCCCATCCCTCCAGGTTTCTCCAGAGAACAATGAATACAGAAAATTACTCCACTGAGATTGAGTTTATACTTGTGGGATTAACAAATCAGCCAGAGCTCCAGTTTCCTTTCTTCCTCTTATTCCTGTGTATCTATGTCATCACTGTGGTGGGGAATGTGGGCATGATCTTATTAATTATTGTCAGTCCTCCACTTCATACACCTATGTACTATTTTCTTAGCAGTTTGTCCTTTATAGATTTCTGTTATTCCTCTGCCATTACCCCTAAAATGCTGGTGAATTTCTTAGGGAAGAAGAATACCATTCCTTATTTCAAATGTATGGCCCAGCTTTTTTTCTTTGCAGTTTTTGCTGTTTCAGAAGGATACCTTCTGACAGTGATGGCTTATGATTGCTATGTTGCTATTTGTAATCCACTGCTTTATAATGTGATCATGTCCTACCAGGTCTGCTCTTTGATGGTGGCAGCTGCCTTCAGTTTGGGCTTTTTCTCAGCCATGATCCATACTAGCTTCATGATGAAGCTTTCCTTCTGTAAATCCCACATCATCAGCCATTACTTTTGTGATGTACTTCCTCTACTCAACCTCTCCTGCTCCAGCACCCAAATCAATGAGTTATTGCTTCATATCATTGCTGGCTTTAATACTTTAGTACCCACCTTGGCAGTTCTTATTTCTTATGCTTTCATACTTGCCAGTATCCTCCACATCCGCTCTATAGAAGGCAGATTGAAAGCCTTTGGCACTGTAGCTCCCACCTCCTGGCTGTGGCAATCTTTTTTGGATCAATCACATTCATGTACTTCAAACCACCTTCTAGTCAGTCTATGGAACAAGAGAAGGTATCTTCAGTATTTTATACAACTGTGATTCCTATGTTGAATCCCTTGATCTATAGTCTGAGGAATAAGGATGCAAAGAAAGCAATGAAGAAAGTTCTTAGAGGAAGGGAATTTTGAAAATGGTATTTACTATTGGAGAGAATAAGTGGATGGAAAGCTGGGCTCTCTGAGTTTGTATTATCCTACAATAATACTTGCGTTTTCTCAAATGCTTTTGCATCCATTATTTCATTTTAGCTTTACAACCTACTTAACTACAAGAATTTTTGTTTCTACTTTTAAAAATAGTGAGTCCCCCAAAAGTTCTGTAACCTGTTATAACAGGTTACAGATTACGGGTCACATATTAAATTGATAAGTATTGAGATAGAATTCACTTTTTCATCACATCATCATTATCTTTATCAACAAAAACTTCGTCATCATCATCCATGTGTTTTTATCAAATCAATACTGTATTGAGGTACCTGAGTGTTGGAGAAATCAAGAGAAAAATAAATTTGAGAAATCAATAAATTATTCAGGGAGTCAAGATGCAAATAAGAAAAAAAGATGGTTGTATAATATTTTCCATGTGTAAATTAGATTTTATGAAAGTAAATTACTTCTTTTGGGGGGCATTTTTAAGGCTTTTTTATTTTCAAAATATATGCAGACAATTTTCAACATTCACTTTTGCAAAATCTTGTGTTCCAAATTTTTTCTCCTTCCCTTCACCTCATCCCCTCCCCTAGATGGCATGTAATCCAATATATGTTAAACTTCTGAAATTCTATACATATTTCCATAATTATCATGTTGAACAAGAAAAATCAGAACAAAAAGGAAAAAAAAGAAATAAAATAAAATGCAAGCAAACAACAACAAAAATGTGAAAATACTATGCTGTGATCCACATTCATTCCCCATAATCCTCTCTCTAGATGCAGATGACTCCTTCAAAAGACCATTGGAACTAACCTGAATAACCTCACTGTTGAAAAGAGCCAAGTCCATCAGAATTGATCATCATTTAATCTTACTATTGCTGTGTATAATGTTTTAGGAAGATAAATTTCAAAGTACTCATTGAGAATCACATGATTTCTAAGCTGGAAGGGATCTCAGAGCCACATATCCTACATACAATTGAAAAAAAATCCCCTATATAACATTGAGCAAATAATCATCCAGTCTCTGATTAAATATATTTAGTGAGGAGTAATCTACAACATATTTGGACAACTCATTTTTCTTCTGCATAGATGTTGTCAATAGAAAGATTTTTTTTGTATCAAATCTAAATTTTTCTTTACAACTTTTTTCCTATTTTTCTTCATACCTTCCTGTGAACAAATAGAACAGCAGCTGAGAACCCTTTACAACTGAAAATTGCCATCATATTTTTCTTGAATTATTTTAGTCTTCAGACTAAATTTCTTAATTGTGGCCTCATAATCTAAGAAATAGAGAGAGTGTAGATAAGATAGTAGAATGAAGTGGGAAATTTTGCTGAATAGTTCCAGCATCTATTTCTAAATACAAGTCATTTTCCAGTTCATATGTAAACAAAGGATGTGAACAGTTATTTAACAAAGATCAAAGCTATTTATAGTTATATGAAAAAATGCTCCAGTTAATTTTTTAGATCCTTTTGTAATTGGCCAATTAAATTTTTTAACATTGCATTGTTTTTCCATTTCACAAGTTTTGTTTTTCAGTGAATGGTATTGTTTTCATATCTCTTTTGTAGGGAGTTATATGCTTTTTCCATCCCTTCTTGCAAAAATCTCATTTCCTTTTCCCATTTTTCTTCTAACTCTCCTTTAAGATCTTCCAAGAAATCCTTGTAAAATGGGTACTAGCTCATGTATCTCTTTGGGGCTTCATATAGAGTTGCTTTGCCTTTAGGAAACTCAGGATTTGAGATCTGTTCTCTCTCTCTCCATAAAAGCTATCTATGGTGAGAGTTCATGTTGGGTTTTTATTCATTTTTTAAGGCTTGAAATATGTTCAATGCAAAGGAGTGACAGCTGCTTTAATTTGTTCTGGGGCAGTTCTACTGTTTGATCTCCAGTGTTGGGTAATTGGGGCTTGGTCCTGTGTTCTTCCGGGTTCAATGGTGTACAAATTTTCTTTTGTAGCAAATGTGCCAAACCACCTGTTTGCAACCAGGACAGAGTGGCCTAAGAGGCTCCCAGAAGATTCCCAGGTGTATGCAAACTGCAACCCTCTGACTTCCCACCCCAGTTCCTTCCTCCATCTTCCTATAATGTGGTATGAGTTTGGCAGACTGGCCCCTGCCTGATTGAAATACACCTGTTCTGACATTCTTCCAAGGTAATTTCTTCTGGGAATGTATTGTACTCCAAGTATTTGGGGATGTTTTGACTCCAAAACCAGTTTAGAGTCTTAATCTGCTGTCAGTTTTAGAGAAGGTTGGAGGATATCACAGAGAGTCATATCTGCTCTCCACCATCTTGGCTCTGGCCCACCAGTATATAATTCCTTAAAAACTTATCCTTTGTTTCAAAAGAGGATCTTTCCCTTTTTCCTCCCAAATAAAACAAACCAACCTCATATGAGGAAAGTGCCAGGTTACTTTTGGGGCCAGTTCTAATTCTTTAACACAGCAATAAGTAAACATTTGGTCCAAGGCAATTTAAACTAACATCAATTTAGTAGCCAGTTTCTTAAGAATCTGATTCATCCTTTCCACTTTTCCAGATGAGGGCAGATGACCAGGTGTATGAAATTGCCACTCAATTTGCAATCCTTCCCCATTCTTTCTTATAAAACCTTAAAAGTAAAATATGCTCCTTTATCAGAATCAATTATCTCTACCAATTCATACTTAGGTACAATTTGTCCCAATATTATTCCATTAACTCCTCTTAGCAGCAGAGCTCAGGGGAAAAATCCATCCATCCCCCTATATCTCAGTTTCCCCACAAGTGTTCATTTCATTAAAACCAAACATAAATATTCTGGAGCCAGGCCCCCTATCTCTCTGGGGGACACCTTCTCAATACCTTCTTATTTATTTTTAGACATATTACCCACCTTTGAGATACAATTTGTTTTGCAATTGTACACATCCCTATACACCAAATTTTCTTGCTTTTACTTCTTTGTTAAAGGGAGAAAGCATGACAAATCTTAAGATTAATATTCTAAATAGACAAATCAGATTTCACAAAATTTATACCACATATCCAGTTGGGCTGACAAAATGTTAAAGCACAGCTCATACAATTTTTACAAAATACCCAATATACAATTGAGCAAACAACATAGTAGCTTAAATATATTTCATCTAATTAGGAGATACAAACATGTGATCTCTTTAGGTAAGTTACCAGAGAACCAAAATTTTTAATTTAAAATCAATCAAATACAAATCTAAATTTCTGGTAATAATGCTTCAATATCAATGCACACATTTCTTTTTTGTTAATCTCTCTCTCTTTTTTTCCCCTTATGCCATTGGGGTCAAATGACTTGTCCAGGGTCACACAGCTAGGAAATGTTTAGTGTCTGAGACCAGATTTGAACTCAGGTGCTACTGACTTCAGGGCTGGTTCTGTATCTACTGTACCACCTAGCTGCCCCCCATTGTTGTGTAATTGAAGAAACTTGAGCTCAGAAACATTGAGACATGCATATATTTCTAAACTCTTATACCAGAATAAACAAGCTCATAATTTTAGCATGCACAAATTAATAGTAATTATCCTCTACAATTTCAGAATCAGAATTGCAATGTAAACACACACAACTCCAAAACTTAAGGTAGCAGAAAACGAAAAAATCTGACCACAGGGCTTTAAGAAATTGACAGTCTCTAAGACCTTGGGATAAGGGGGTGGGAGAAATTTGGAAGAGAGAGACAGACAGACAGAGAGAGAGAGAGAGAGAGAGAGAGAGAGAGAGAGAGAGAGAGAAAGAGAGAGAGAGAGAGAGAGAGAGAGAAAGTTGTTCCCCTCCCGACCCAGGCAATTTCCCTCAGAAGGTTTTTAATCATATAAATTAGGCCTGCTTTTTTTTATTAAAAGTTTTTTATTTACAAAACATATGAGTGATTTTTCTACATTGACCTTTGCAAAAAACTTTTTTCCCAAGCTTTTCCCCTCCTTTCCTGCACCCCCCACCCCTAGATTACAGGTAATCTAATACATGCTAAATATGACAAATTATATGACAAATCCAATATATGTATACATATCTATACAGTTATCTTACTGCACAAGAAACATCAGATCTAGAAAGAGAAGAAGAAAAAACAACCTAAGAAGGAAAACAAAATGCATGGAAATATTCACAGAAAGCATTAAAATGCTGTGTTGTGGTTCATACTCAGTTCCCTCAGGCCTCTCTCTGGATGTATGACTATCTTCATCACTGAACAATAGGAACTGGTTTGAATCACATCATTGTTGAAGAGAACCATGTCCATCAGAATTGATCATCATATAGTCTTGTTGCTGTGTATAATGTTCTCCTGGTTCTGCTGATTTCACTCAGCAGCAGTTCATGCAAGTCTCTCCAGGCCTCTCTGAAATCATCCTGATGGTTGTTTCTTACAGAGCAATAATATTCCATAACATTCATATACCATAATTTATTCAGCCACTCTCCAATTGATGGGTATCCCTTCAGTTTCCAGTTTCTTGCCACTACAAAAAGGGCTGCCACAAACATTCTTGCACATGTGGGGCCCTTTTCCTCCTTTAAGATCGCTTTGGGATATAGGCCCAGTAGAAACACTGCTGGGTTAAAGGGTATGCACAGTTTGATAACTTTTTGAGCATATTTCCAAATTGCTCTCCAGAATGGTTGGATCCGTTCACAGTTCCACCAACAATGTATCAGTGTCCCAGTTTTTCCACATCCCTTCCAACAGTTATCATTATCATTTCCTGTCATTTTAGCCAATCTGACAGGTGTGTAGTGGTATCTCAGAGTTGTCTTAATTTGCATTTCTCTGATCAATAGTGACTTGGAGCACCTTTTCATGTGACCAGAAATAGTTTCAATTTCTTCGTCTGAAAATTGTCTGTTCATATCTTTTGACGATTTATCAATTGGAGAATGGCTTGAATTCTTATATATTTGAGTCAATTCTCTATATATTTTAGAAATGAGGCTTTTATCAGAACTTTTGGATGTAAAAATATTTTCCCAGTTTACTGCTACCCTTCTAATCTTGTCTGCATTCATTTTGTTTGTACAAAAACTTTTTAACTTGATATAGTCAAACTTATCTATTTTGTGATTAATGATGAGGTCTAGTTCTTCTTTGGTCACAAATTCCTTCCCCCTCCACAGGTCTGAGAGGTAAGCCATCCTACATTGTTCTAATTTGTTTATGATATCATTCTTTATGCCTAGATCATGAATCCATTTTGACCTTATCTTGGTATATGGTGTTAGGTGTGGGTCAATGCCTATAAATTAGGCCTACTTAAAAACACAGTAGACCAACTTAATTTAGCTGATAGGGCCAAGCAACTTAAAACTTCTCAAAACCTCCAGAATTGGCTAAAAAAATTGACAATTCTATAACAACTATTTCTGCAGACTCAAATTGGCCAGTTCTGGATCCATAGAAATGTCATTTTTCATTTTATTCTTTTTTTTTTTAAAGTTGGTAGCACACTGCTTTCCCATTTTCTCAAACTCTCTAATCCCTTTCAGTCTATGCTCTTCTCATTCATCCATACTTACACTTTCACTAATCTTTCTATATACATCAGTTCAAGATCTTATATTTCCAACTCAGCCAGATCTTTCTCAAACTAGCAACAGAGGCTGACTGCTTAACTCTCACTCAGCTTTTAACACAGAACACAGAATGCAAAGCAGACACACACACAGAAATCACACAGACACACAGAAATCTATTTTACATTCAGATTTAAAGTGGACATATTCAATTAGCCCCGGAATCATCTTCCCCATACAGAGTACACATTTTCCACAGAGCGAGATTTTTGGTTGAACCTTCCCATTCTGAATATTTGCCGAAACTTTTCAGAAGACCCCTCCAGAGTCTGTTGACTCAATGATCTTCCAAAAGGCCCATCCTGTCCAAAGCATCCCTCCAGAGTTTGTAACACCCCTCCAGAGTCTCTTGACTCAAGGGTCTCACAGATCAGTCCCACATGTCCAATTCAGCCGAGTTACCTCTAGCCTCAGTCACCCCAAGAGGTCTATCCTGTCCAAAGCACCCCTCCAAAATCTGGAGCACCCTTCCAAAGTCTGTCGACTCAAGGGTCCACTCAAAGGTCTCACCAATCACTTACCCTTTGGTGTTCCATGCACTAAAGTTGCCTGATTGACTGCCATCCAATCCAACCACTCAGGACTTACTATGCGTTTACTGATTTCATTTTGCCTCAGTCTCTTCTCTTTGGGTCACTTGACCTTGGAATCAGGGAAAGGTCCCAGAAGTTCACAGGCTCCCTAATGCAAGACAGGGTGTCCATTCTGCTAGTTCTCAAGACCTAGCCCACTCACCAGGTCATTTGGTCCCTGAGAGCCCTCATAAAGTGTGTGGGACAAAGACCACCGGCTCAAATAAATCAATGTGAGCATTGTGATACCATTCTAAAGAATTTACATTAATGAAAAATAAAAATTAAATTCTGTGAAAACTTCATTGCTAAACAAATCACTTAGCCCATAGCTCACCATTAAGAACTCAAAATAATAATGTGAGAAAGAAAAGTTATAATAATCCTTGGAAAATCTTCTTCGTGTATTGTATGAACAAAGACCTTAAAGATTAATTAACAAAACTCCTATACTTAGTATTTATCAATCTGATAAAAAGTTCTAAATGTTATACTTTTACTCAAAAAAACAGTTTTCTATTCTATTCTGCAACCTGATGCAATGTCCAAAGGGCTACTTTTTTAAGTGAATCTATTAAATTTTTTTAAATTAAAAGTGGACCTATTTAAATCATGCCAAAAAATTCATTACTGCCTATTTGATTGTTGAAATTAAAAATATTTAGAAAATGTCCTTTTTCATTTTAGCATCATTGATATTTCTGTGAATGTCTTATTCTATTAATGCCTAACTATACCTACTGTTGAAATAAGTATCACAAGCTGCTGTGCTCATTTATTCTCTATTTAATTTAATTAAAATTTAATTCTTCTAGTTTTTATATCAACAGAATTTTTCTCTTTGTTATTGAAACTTTATATAATTCTTTGTGTATTGTTCAGTTTCATTATGTCAAATTGAGAACCAGCTCTACACAAATCATTTAATTCTTTTTGATTGTTATCTTAGGAAGGCAAGAATATAGGCTAAGTTTAGATTGGAAGGAACTTCGGATGCCATTTAGCCCCAGGCCAGTTATTTTATAGAAGAAATATAAAGTGACTTGCCTAAAAATCACACATTTACTAAGTAGCAACTCCAAAATTTGAAACCAGGTCCATTGATGTCCAATGCAATGCCTTTTTTCAGTCTCTTATTCTTAGTAATATTTTGGGAATAGATTTCACTAAGGTTCCAAGAGGCAACTAGTTAGTACAGTAGCTAAAATGCTAAACTTGAAATCAGGAAAGCTGATCTTCATGTGTTTGAATCTGATCCCAGACACTTACCGACTATGTGATTGAGCAAATCACTAACTCTTTCCTCAGTTTTCTCATCTATAAAAATTAGTTGAAAAAAGAAATGTCAAACCTTCTAGTATTTTTGCCAAGAAAACCCCAAATGGGATCAGAAAGAATCAGACAACTGAAAAATTACTGAACTGAACTCATTAAGTTTCTATAAATTTGTGTAATAATATAAAATCTGAATTATACCTATTATCAATATGTCAGCTTATTCTTATATCAATTATCATCATTATATAAAAGTGATGTTAAAGTAAATGAACCAATTATGCCAAAATCCAGAGATTTTTTACTTTAATGGAATCATGTTTGTGGGGTTCAGATGAAATGATGGGGTTCAGCACCAAATGATGGGGTCTGGGTAGCAATTCCTACTTTGAAATGTGAGGCTTAAGGTGCAAGGTACAAGGGACATATGATGAATTCAAAAAGGCTTTTTCTTTGCCAAAATGTACTATTATTTACATGAAGAGGTTATGCCAAAATGAGGAGGGAAAAATAGGCACCCGGAATGGTAATTAGAAATAGATTTGGGAGAGCAAATAGTAAGGAAAGGCATTTTGCCAGTTAATAAGGGAAAATACAAGTTCCTTAGAGGACTCACAATTAACCAAGAGAAAAGGAATACACCATGAGGTGAGAATATGCTACTGACTGGCAGGCTAAACCCTACAAAGGGTTTAGTATCCTGAGAGTAAGCTATAGCAAGGAACAAGGTAACATGACAGATGGAGAAGAGATAGGGTAAGGAGAAAGATGGCATAAGGCAGGACTCCATGGTGGGCTAACCTGAAAGGGATTTAGCAAAGATGGCCAAGGCAATAGACAGGTTTATAGGAGAAATTTGACCTCCAGTAAGCTTCCAGAGAGTGAAAAGCATTTCAAGGAAATCATAAAGGAAGTAAGCAATTTTATCAAGAAGATTGGAACACTATATATGGCCTTTGTGTCCATTTCAGGGGGGATGGGGACAACATGCTAGAGGCTAGCAGTAAGGTATATGTTCTTGGGATTGAAGTAGAATCTTAATATATCTGAGAGAAAGAGTGCCTGGGGAAAAATGTTGATGATACTAAGAAATAGCTAAACTCCAAAGAGGTCTGGGTTTCAAAGCATGAAATATTCATTGTAAAGCTTTTAGAAATTTTGGAGGAGACCTGAGTTGGGACAGGTAAGCAAATAGATGTGAGAATTGTAGAAGGATAAATTATTACTTCCAATTCACATCGGCTCATACTGCTACATCTTTACAGATGCCATGGTTCAAGGAATAAGAGGTTTAAAGGAAGGAAGGCAATGCCAGGGAGTCACTCTTTGAGGCCCTGGACTCTATCATCCCCAGCATCTCATGCTATCTGTAAGTTTCTTTGACTTCCTCAGCAGAATATTTACAAGACTGAAGGTGAGTGAACAAGGAAGGAAGAAGAAAGTAGAATGAGTTTCTCTTTGTCAGAAGGGCAATTTATAAATCTTGGGAATTGATTAGTAGAGTTATCTCATGTTAAAATGCATAGGAATTATTGAGAGATGATACCAAGATGCTAGAGAGAAGCCAGAAAGCTGCCTGAGCTCTCCCTAGTTTCCTTTGAAAACAACATTAAATCAAGTCAGATTCTGGAGTTATAGAACCTATAAAAAAGCAGAGTGAAACAATTTTCCAGTTTAAGATAACTTAGAAAGATTTCAAGAACTATTCATCTCACTTTATCATTGCTCAGTGGAAGGAATAGTGCAGAAAACTCTTAATCCCAGCACAGACCAGAAACTGAAACCCCTTAGTCCTACCTCAATATGACAAAAGCACAGCAAGCTATTATTGGAGCCTCCAGCCCCAGCATAAAAGGCAAAATGCCAGCCTTGGAAACTAGGCAACAATAGGTGTGAATAGACTGAGCTATACCAATTTAGTGAGCAAATTGCCAAGCATCTGAGGTCCCAGCACTCAAAGTCAGTGATTCCATCCATGGCCCCCAGTAAAAGAAGTTTGGGATACTTCCCCCTATGCCCTAGGAGAAGAATTTAACTTTAAAGATTATGAAACTGTCAAAAAGAGCAAGAAATAAAAAAAGAACCTTGACCATCTACTATTGGGACAAGGAAGATCAAAACACTATTCGGAAAAGGACAAAATGCTTACATACAAAACCTCAAAAGAAAATATGAAGTATTCTCAAACCCAGAAAGCCTACTTGAAGAGCTGAAAAAGGATTTTTAAAGTCAAATAAGAAAAAAAATGAATTATGCAGGTTAGAGTCAATAACTTGGAAAAGGAAGGACAAAAATTGAACCAATAAAACAAGTCCTAAAAAGTAGAATTAGCTAAATGGAAAAGGAAATACAAAATCTAAGTAAATAAAATCATTCCTTAAAAATTAGAATTAGGCAAATTAAAGGTAATGACTGCATAATATATTAAGAATCATTCAAACAAAATCAAAGGAATGGAAAAAAATAAAAAACTAAAATACCTCATCAGAAAAACAACCAACTTGGAAAATAGATCAAAGAAAAATAATTTAAGAATGATTGGACTATCTGAAAGCCATGATCAAAAAAAGGGTGTGGACCTCAATATTTCAAGAAATTATCAAGAAAATTTTCCTAATATCCCTGAATCAAAGAGTAAAATAGTCATTGAAAGAATACACCAATCACCTCCTGAAAAATATATGAAAATTCAAAGGAATATTGTAGTCAAATTCTGGAAAAATAAGGTCAAGGACAAAATACTGCAAGCATCCAGAAAG
This sequence comes from Myrmecobius fasciatus, assembly GCA_023553655.1. Lineage (NCBI taxonomy): Eukaryota > Metazoa > Chordata > Mammalia > Dasyuromorphia > Myrmecobiidae > Myrmecobius > Myrmecobius fasciatus. The sequence continues at coordinate 82,617 of JAJPUD010004616.1, read as the reverse complement.
AAACAATTCAAATATTAAGAAGCCATAGCTAGAATTAGCCAGGTATTAGCAGCTTCTACATTAAAGGATCAGAGGTATGGTATTACAAAAGGCAAAGAAGCTTGGACTCTACAACCAAAAATTAACTAACCAGCAAACTTGAATTGAATTTTCAAAATAAAAGATGAGCATTTAATGAAATGGAGGACTTTTCAATCATATCTGATGAAAAGACCAGAACTAAACAGAAAATTCACTCAAAAATATAAAATTCAAAAGAAGCATAAAAAGGTAAACAGAAAGGGGGAAATGTTATTCAAAGGTTAAGCTGTTTGCATCACTATATGGGAAGATCATATTTTTAACTCTTTACAAATGAATTTTTATTAGGGCAGTTAGAAGGAAGGTATGGGTATAAGTTGACTTTGATTAATGATATAAAAAGAAATTAAGGGTAGAAAAAGAATTAAATTGAGAGAGGAGGAAAGCAGAGGTAAAATGGGGTAAATTTTATTGCATGAAGAAAACAAAAGTTTTATTATAGTAGAGAGAAAGAAGGGAGGAGGAATGTACATTGTTCACAGCTTAATCTCATTGTATTTGGCTCAAAGAGGAAATAACCTACACACTAAGTTGGGTATAGAAATTTATGTTACCCAATAGGAGAGTAGGAGGAGAAAAGGAAAAGAGAGGAAATGGAGAGAAAGGAGTATAGAAGTAATGGGGAAAGAGAAAGGAAAAGGGAAGGGCTGATAGAAGGGAGAGCAGATTGAAGGAGGTGATGGTCAAAAGCAAAACATTGGTGAAAAGGTATATAGTAAAATGAAAGAAAAAAGTTTAAGAAGGGGAGAAAACAGGATAGAAGAAAATACACAGTTGATTGTCATAATTATGAATGGGAACAGGATGAACTTTCCTATAAAATAAAAGCAGGAAGCAGAGTATATTGAAAATCAGAATCCTACAATATGTTGTTTACAAGAAACACATTTGAAGCAGACAAGGTAGGGATAAAAGGTTGGAACAGAATATCTTATGCTTCAACTGAAGTAAAAAAAAAATAGAAAGAGGTAGCAATCCTGATGTCAGATAAGGCAAAAGCAAAAATAGATCTAATTTAAAAAGGCAGAGAAAGAAGCAACAATTTACTAAAAGGTACCATAGAAAGTGAAGAAATATCAATACTAAATATAAAAGCTTTAAAAAAAATTTAAAAATACTAAATATATATGCACTAAGTGGTATAGCAACCAAAGTCTTAGAGGATAAGTCAAGAGACTTGCAGGAAGAAACAGACAACAAACTATACAGATGGGACACAACCAACAACATTTTCTAAGAACTAGATAAATCTAACCACAGAATAAACAAGAAAAGAGTTAAGGAGATAAAAATTATTACTTTGAAACACAACAATCAAAAGATTTTTTTAGAAATTCAGATTTGAACCTAGATAAAGAACTCTGAAATAAGCAGACTGATTCTGTGCATTTTTTATAAATCCTATTTACAATTAATTGATTTTGTCCTTTAACTGCCTAAGTCTTGATTCTTTGTCTCTGAACTTAATTCTGCAATGAGTCCTCTAATGGAAAAGGTTTAGAAATCCATTTCTCTATTTAATCACTGTTCTATTCTTGTGTCAAGGAAAGGATGGAGGTGGATCCCTAGAAGTTTGGACCAATATCATCATACCACCAGGCAATTCTTTAAGGACTGAGTTGTTATCCAAAAAAGTCTCTTTTGCTATTTCTGTCCTAGTAGATGCAATTGGACCTGAACAATGAACATTTCTTAATCACAAGAAGGAAGAAAAGAGTTGTTGCCAGCAATCATTCCCAATTTCTATCCAAACATATTTTCTTCCATCTATGATGTTAGCCTTTTCCCCCATTTTTAGCATTTTAATTTATTTTCATATGATTTTTATTAAAGTTTTTTATTTTCAAAACAAATGCATAGATAATTTTCAATATTCACCCTTGCAAAACCTTGTGATACAAACATTTTTCCCTCTCTTCCCCACACTCCTTCACTTAGCCAGCAAATAATCCAATACATGTTAAATGTGAAATTCTTCTATACTTATTTCCACAATTATTACACTGCACAAGAAAAATTAATTCAAAAAGGAAAAAAATGAGAAAGAAAACAAAATGCAAACATCAAAAAAGTGAAAATACTATGTTGTGATCCACACTTAGTGCCTACAGTTCTTTCTGGGTGCACATGGCTCTCTTCATCACAAAACCATTAGAACTATCCTGATTCACATAACAGTTGACAAGAGCTATATCCTTCAGAATTTCAATGTTCTCCTGGTTCTACTCACTTCATTTAGCCTCAGGTTATGTAAGTCTCTCCAGGTCTCTCTGAAATCATCCTGTTGATTATTTCTTATAGAACAATAATATTCCATAGCACTCATATGCCATAATTTATTCAGCCATTCTCCAACTGATAGACGTCCACTCAACTTCCAGTTCCTTGACATTATAAAAAGGGTTACTACAAACATTTTTGAACACATAGGCCCTTTTTTCCTTTTTTATGATTTCTTTGTTATGGAAGTCCTATAGAAACACTGCTGGATCAGAGGGTATACACACTTTGATAGCCCTTTGGACATAGTTCTCTCCAGAATAGTTGGATCACTTCACAATTCCACCAACAATGTATTAATGTCCCAGTTTTCCCATATCTCCTCCAAATTTCATACTTATCTTTTCTGTCATCTTAGCCAATCTGAAAGGTGTGTAGTAGCTCCTCAGAATTGGATGTTAGTCTTTCTTATTTTCTGTACTCCCCTAAAGGTAAAAGAGAATTGTTCCCCTCATTTAGAATCTTAGCTTTACTAGGGAAGCTGAGATCCTATTTATAGATAAATTCACATTTTATTAATAAAATTGATTTTATCTGAAATTTTATGCCTCAGTCTACTTTAATTTTAACTAATACAAAACTTAACACTAGCCTCTTCATTTTACTATTTAGAAACAGACCAATAGAGGTTACCTGACATACCACAAATTATATACTTTCTTAATAAAGAAAACCTATAATTGGACCCAAATTTCCACTGCCTACCCAGTATTCTTATTCTACACTCTATCCTCTCTTTAAAACTCTTTTCCTACTAAATAACATTGTACTTTGAGTTATTTCCTAAAGAAATATGCCTCTAGATCTGGAAGAGATCTTATAAGATAATCCATCCAAGGAATATTACCACTTAAGTCACATTAAAGCTATAAGGTAAAGAATATAAAGACAAAATATCATGGCATTAATGAACAGGTTTGGAAATTAAAAGGGAAAAGAATGAAGACATTCCTAAATCCTGAAAACACATCGTAGTCATAAAGCCAGAAAGATTTTTAGACATTGGTCACACATGAGACATAATCAGAAAACTGAATAATCCAGAAAGGGTGGCCTGCAAAATGTTTTCAGAGTAATGAAAACTTAAGTGTCATAGAGTTAAACTCAAAAAGAACTTTTGTGATGATATCATACAGTCTTTTCATTTTAGAGTTAAAATAACTAGGCCCCAAAGAATGGGAAGTAACTTTATTATAGGCAAGCACATAGTCAAATTAGTAGAAAACTCAGTATTTGAACCTGTACCTTCAAAACCTAATGCTGTGCCTTTCTACAATATCATGTTAACTCCTTATTTAAATGCTTAAAAAGATCCTTCCCTTATATTTTTTCTCTAAGATACTATTCCCTAAAGTCAAGAGATCCTGGAGGAATTGGTGAATTGCTATTTTTCTAATCAGATCCCTGAGCTCTAAAATTACAAAATTAAAATACTTATGTCATAGTATGCTCCTTCTCTGGGGTCATTAAAGGTAAATTGCCTGATTCTATCTTCTGACCCAAGCTTATAAGACCAGAACCACATGGATTTTTTATTTACAATAAATAGTTCTCATCAAAGAATTTGAAAAATTAGAAAGTGATGTGACTGCATCAGAGACTACATCAATCATTCCTTTAGAGGAGCAGGGTAAGTTTCTGAATTCCTCTTTCACTATCATTTTCATAAAGACCAGTCTTAGATTTTAAAATCTATTGATTTTGATTAATTTTCAGAGATGCCAGTTCCTTCTCAGGACATAGGAAGAGGATTTTCCCTTGAGCTTTTGGGCTTTAGCATTTCCCTATTATTTACACCTTCCCTGATTACTAAACCACCAGATAAAGCACCGCACTTACTGACTTTCATAGTTTCCAGAGTTTTATTGACACTTTAAAATATAAGATTGATTAGACCAAATGCCTGATTAACTCCCCTTTCCTTCTTTCACTTCCATTGCAATTCTATGCCCTATTCATTCCATTTGCACTTATTGTACTACTCTGAATTATGTTATGCCTTTACACAACCAAGGCAATAAAAGTAGATGTTTTAGCATCTATTTACCAAAAAGAAAAGGCAGTTCTCAATTTGACATGTCAAAGTACATGATATACAACATTGAGAATTACCTTTAAAATGCCTATTAATTTAGAAATCATACATCAAAAGATGAAAATTAGAAATACAAATAATAGAAAATTATCTAATCCAAACTAGAATATTTGCTAATATAATCTATTTAGGTGTCATTTTCCAGATCCAGTTTAGATCATTATCTCTGAAGCACAAGAACCCCATGTCATAATATCCATTTGACCCAAGGCCTTGAAAGAGCTTTATGCTATTTTTGGCATTTATATACCTGAATCTTCTAGATTGAACTCACTAGCTCAGTCTAAAATTCAGTTTACTCCTTTGCTTGATAACTTCATCTTCCCTTCAAACTCCTTGCCATAAGGCAAATCAACAAGAAGATAAACATAAAACCATTAGGGATTTTTTTTTTATTGTTGTCCATTATTCAGTCATTTTAATCATGTCTGACTCTTAGTGATCCAATTTAGGATTTTCTTGGCAAAGATACAGGAGTGTTAAGCCAATTCCTTTTCCAAGTCATTTTACAGATAAAGAACAGAGGCAAAAAAGGCTGTGTGACTAGCATCGCTAGTAAAAGTCCTAGGACAGATTTAAAGTCACTGAGATTCATCTTCTAAATTTCAGGCCTGACTATAGCCCTGTCCACTGTGCTACCCAGGTACTCAGAAATTGTTCTGAAATACATTAAAAAATTTCAACTGTACATAGTGTTCTCTCTCTCTCTCTCTCTCTCTCTCTCTCTCTCTCTCTCTCTCTCTCCTCTCTCTTTCTCATTGCCTGTTTCTCTCTTTTCTTACTCACATTATCTTGGTATCTTAAGTACAAAGTTTTTTTTTTTCAGAGAAAAGAGAGAAAGATCATTATTATTACATTAAGTTTCTCTTTGATATTCATATCCAAAGATAGGGTTCTAGTCTTCATGTGAACTTTCATTTTAAGTTGACTTCTAATTATTCAGCCCTGGCAGAAAAACCTAAAATTAAAAAAGCAACTTAATTTTTAACTGTGGAAAGTATCTCAGAATCTCAGTCCATTTGTGGATTTTGTTCTTCTTCTTTACTCTTATTTCTATTCTTGCATTATATATAAAAATTATAACCACAGAAAATTATCACTTAAAAGGAACTTACAAATAATTTAAATTAAAATACTAATTTCAAAGATAATGAAAAGGAGTCCCAAAGAATACAAGTGGCCTACCCAGGGCTGCACAGTGTTTTAATGGTAGGCCCAGAACTAAAAAGCAAGTATCCTATCTTTTAATCTATGGATTCCACCATAAAATCACACTTATCTTATGTTTTTGCACCTCATTTTAATCAGATAAACGTCTCTTTTAATATTAGCTTATGTTCCCAAAGCCTGACTCCAGGTAACTTAATGCCTTAAAATATACCAAATGTACAAGATCATCCAGGAGAAATTTTAATAACTGGAATTTCAGGATTTATAGCAAGACAATGAGAAAGATATTGTGAGATGGTTGACCTTTTGGCTCCCTTCAGATCACAGATTCCCCATTGTACCTAAGAATGTGCTTTGCACAGAGTGGGTGTTCAATCATGTTTTGAATTGACTTTCTATCAATTCAAGCTTTATCATGTCACAAAGCTAATGACCCTTATAACTGTTTAACAGTGTATCGTCTAGCCTAAATGCCATCTCTGCTTCTTTCCTTCCCTTCATATAAGAAAGTTCTCTTATTTTTATTGTTTTTTTCCTTGCAATGAATATGGAAGGACCTAATGAAGAAATAATTTACCTATTTTCTATTTAGCTACTTGGCCAAGGCATATTTCCTTATTGTCTCCTATGTTAGCTAAAATGTAGAGATTCATTATAGCCTCATAAACTATGGATATTGTTGTGATAGGAATTCTGAGAGACAAAGTTCCAACTTATTAACAATTCAATTTATTAGCAAGGCTAGCAATTTTCAATAAATGTGGTCAGGGTATTCTCAATGCCCAAAGAGGCTCTGAGTTAGGAAAAATAGTATCTTTTACAGTGATTAATAAGATGACAAAACAAAACCTTGAGAAATATAGGTATGTTTTTTTTCTGATTGACTAGATATTTCAGCGAGGTGGTGGGATAAGAATCATCTCAGCTCCTCCTCATTACATACATCATTGAGGAATGAGATCACTTCTCAGTTGATGGGAGTAATCCTCAGATTTGGGGATCAATTTGCAGGCAAGAGAGCTGCAATAATAAGTTTTCAATTAATGAGACTGATCTCGCAAAAAGTTCTAAATTGATGAGATTGACCTTCATATTAATCAAGTTTCTTGGAAAATGAAGTTACAAGGCAGGGAGTAGAAGTTACAGTGTAAGGGTGAAGTAAGACAAGTATCAAGAGTAGAATGAATGACGCAAGTGTGCTGAGGTTACCTGAGTGAATGTGATTAAGTTTTGGGTTTTTTGTTTGTTTGTTTTGTTTTTGTTTTTTTTTTTTTGCTGAGGCAATTGGGGTTGTGACTTGCCCGGGATCATATAGCCAGGAAGTGTTACATGTTTGAAGTCAAATTTGAACTCAGATCCTCCTGACTTCAAGGCTGGTGTTCTATCCACAGCACCATGTATCTGCTCAATGTGGTTAAGTATTAAGAAAAATAGAATTAAAAATAAATTTTGAATTTCACAGTACTATGTAGAAACTTTTTCTGATTTGGCAGATGAAGGCAAAAGACTTTTATAGTCTTAGAAAAGCAAAATCCTCCAAAGAGAGATAGCATAAGATAAAAACAAATGAATCTACAAAAATTGAAATATTTATTAATATAAATAATGTTAATGGAAATATTTCAGCTGAATTATGAGAACTCAAAAGCCTTGTAAGGTTCATGTAAATATTCAGAGAAAAAGTAAATTATTAATGGATAATTGATTATAGCAAGTTGTACAAGCAAGGTACAGAATCCTTTACATGCTCTTACTTGAGGCTGCAAGCTACTTCATAGTCCTTTAGGACATTGATGCAAAATATTTTCCTAGTCCTTTTTTAATGACATTGAGTGCTCTAGACACATAACAAAATAAGAGTCTGCTGCCACAAACCCTAGTGTGTGCCTTATCATACTGTCTATCTTTGGAAGGTTCTTAATTATTATCAGTGATGCTAACATCTCCAATTCAATTCAATTTAATTCAATAAGTTTCTCTCAAGTGACTGATCTATGTAAGACAATGCTAGGCACCTGGAATAATACAATGAAAACAATTTCTTTCTCAAGGACTTAATAGTCTAATTGGAAAAAAAACCCAGTATGCATTCATTAAGTAAAAACAAGAAAAAATACAATAACTTTAGACAAAGAAATACAACACAACTGAGGGAATAAAGATGTTTTATAGGGGAGATGGCATTTGAATGAAACCTTGAAGGGGAGACAGACAGAGATACAAAGACAGAAATAGAGACAGAGACAGGTGCAAAGACAGAGAAAGGCAAAAATGCAGAAGATAAATAGAAAAAAATTCTACAGACAGAAAAGAATGGCAACAATGCAAATAGAGACTGGCCTTGGCAGGGATAAGGACCAACTTTCTCAAAGTGATGAGTGAATGACAGATAATGTTGAGAGTGTTGAAGCATAAAATTAATTAGAGAAAAGATAGACCTTAAAACAGATAGCTACTATTTTCTCAATAAGTTGCATGATTGAGATAGCTGAGAGGAAATAGTATAAGTGGCCTAAGAAGAAAAGAAATTTTGAAATAAGCAGTGTGCAAAATGTAATAGAAGCTCAATCAGGAAAGAAAGGATTAGTATGCTATGGTGAAGGCTCCCCCAAAATTAGATTACATAAATTTATAGTGGACTTGGCATCTTTATTATTTTTTTTTTTGCTGAGGCAATTGAGGTTAAGTGAATTGCCCAGGGTCACATAGCTAGGGAATGTTAAGTGTCTGAGATCAAATTTGAACTCAGGTCCTCCTGACTTCAGGGCTGGTGCTTTATCCACTGTGCCACCTAGCTGCCCCAGACTTGGCATCTTTCAATGAAATTCAGCATCAAACAAATAAACATGGAAAAAGTTTATACTTGGATTCAAGTTTTACTTGGAAAAATAAGTTTTGCTACTTCATGTTTCCAAAGAGATGAATGATTATAACAAAAACTTGACATTGTATCTGAGGATAGAGTACAGCATAAATTTGAACTAGTAACTATATAAGCAATATTGTGAAAAGAGGAAAATAAAACCAGAGCAGGAACAATGACCTGGAAAAGCAGAAAGTGATGAAGTGACTAGATAAAAAAAAAATAAAAATAATATTTACTGAGCCAGGGAGAGATGAAAGGATAAAAGATTATGATTTGTGATAAGAATTTCAAAGTTTTAGATCATATAAGCTGAATATTTATAGGTAATAATGAAATGAAATGCATCATCATCTTTGGTTGTAAGGAGGAGTAAAGGAATAATCATAGAAACTGAGAAGGCTGATGAAATAGAAGGTCATAATATTGAATGTCGAGGTAGGGGTGGAAATGAAGATTTCAAATCAGGTGATTAATTCTTTGAAAAGGCATTACCTTGGGATCAGCAAATAATGGTAAACAGGTTCTTAATCTGGGAGATATCAAGGAGGAAAAAGTGTTGGTGGTGCAGAGATAATAATTATGTTTCAGTAGCAGAAAAAAGGATTTGGAAGTAGCAGTGAAGAGTAAGGAGTTTGCTTCATTTTCTGCTGAAATGTAAAGTCATATGTGTAATTTCTTCTATTATTATAATATGCTCTCTTGAAGAGGAAATTTGTTTCATATTTAGAATCCACCCTGATATTCTGGTTGGCACATAGCAATATTTTTCTTTGTTTTCTTTTTCTCTCTTCTTTTTATTTTGTTGTTTCTTATTTTGTATTTACTTTTAAATAAATCTTTTTTTAAGAAAGTAGAGAAGAAAAAAAAACAATAATTTCCCCCTGCTGACTCTATCTGAGATTCTGTGAAATCTGAATTTGATAAGCATTTTATTTTCCATAAGTATAAGAATAAAATAAGGGGGCCTGTGATTCATATGTACATAAAGAATTATACAATCTGACAGAACCAGGGAAGTGAGACAATGCTTTGTATAACTAGAGTTTTCTTTCAATTTAGCATTCCTCAAGTCTTCCATGGTATCTTAGAGGTACACAGATCCTCCTTGTTCTGAGGAGACTCACAACAAGAAAATCTTGAATGCTATCATGCCTTTGTTCTTTTCCTGTGGGAAAGGTGAGATACTTTCTAATATGACTTTTTTCTCTCATCCTTCCAGATTTCTCCAGAGGACAATGACTACAGGAAATTACTCCACTGAGATTGAGTTTGTACTTCTGGGTTTAACGAATCAGCCGGAGCTCCAGTTTCCTTTCTTCCTCCTATTCCTGTGTATGTCATCACTGTGGTGGGGAATGTGGGCATGATCCTATTAATTGTGGTCAGTTCTTCATACACCTATGTACTACTTTCTCAGCAGTTTGTTCTTTGTAGATTTTTGCTATTCCTCTGCCACTACCCGTAAAATGCTGGTGAATTTCTTAGGGAAGAAGAATACCATTCCTTATTTCAAATGTATGGCCCAGCTTTTTTTTTCTTTGCAGTTTTTGCTTTTCAGAAGGATACCTTCTGACAGTGATGGCTTATGATCGTTATGTTGCTATTTGTAATCCACTGCTTTATAATGTGATTATGTCCTACCAGGTCTGCTCTTTGATGGTGGCAGCTGCCTTCACTTTGGGCTTTATCTCAGCCATGACCCATACTAGCTTCATGATGAAACTTTCCTTCTGTAAATCCCACATCATCAGCCATTATTTTTGTGATGTACTTCCCCTACTCAACCTCTCCTGCTCCAGCACCCAAATCAATGAGTTATTGCTTCATATCATTGCTGGCTTTAATACTTTAGTACCCACCTTGGCAGTTCTTATTTCTTATGCTTTCATACTTGCCAGTATCCTCCACATCCGCTCTATAGAAGGTAGATTGAAAGCCTTTGGCACTGTAGCTCCCACCTCCTGGCTGTGGCAATCTTTTTTGGATCAATCACATTCATGTACTTCAAACCACCTTCTAGTCAGTCTATGGAACAAGAGAAGGTATCTTCAGTATTTTATACAACTGTGATTCCCATGTTGAATCCCTTGATCTGTAGTCTGAGGAATAAGGATGTAAAGAAAGCATTGAGAAAAGCTCTTAAAGGAAGGGAGCTTTGAGAAATAGTATTTACTATTAGAGAGAATAAATGTTTGGAAATCCTAGCTCTCTCAGTTTGTATTTCCCTATAATAAGGAACTCTTTTGATAATACTTGAGTTTCCTCAAATGCTTTCCCATCCATTATCTCATTTTAGCTTTACAAAATACTTAAATAAATGTATTATTCTTATTTCTTAAAAAGATAGTGAGGTCCCAAAAGTTTTATAACCTGTTGAAGGTTGCATAATAAATTAATAAGTACTGAGATAGAAATAAGTTTTTAATCATATCATCATTGTCAACAACAACTTTATCATTAACAATATGTTTTTATCAAGTTGGTACTATATATAAAGTACCTAAGTGTCTGTGAGAAGGAGAAATCAAAGAAAAATAAGACATAAAAAATGAATAATTTTTAAGGGAATCAAGTTGCAAATAAGGAAAAAAATAGTTGTATAAGAGTCTCCCTATGTAACTTAGACTTTAGGGAAAAAAATTTCAAAAGAATCATTGAGAATCACATGATCTTTAAGTTGGAAGGGACCTCAGAGCTACATTTACAATACATAAATGGAAAAAAATACACTTATAACATTCATTAAATGTTCATCCAGTCTCTGCTTAAATACATACAGTGAGGAGTAACCCACAATATATTTTGACAACCCATTTCTCTTCTGTATGAATGTCATTAATAGAAAGATTTTTGGGGGTATCAAATTTAACTTCATCACTTTACAACTTTTATCTAGTTTTTCTTATTCCTTTTTATGGACAAATGGACCAACATATGAAAGCCCTTTGCAACTGAAGATTGCCATTATGCCCCCTTGAATTCTTATCTTCCTGAGATTAAACAATCGAATTTCTTAAATGTGTCCTCATATCCGAGGAAATAGGAGAAGGTGTAACTAAAATAGCAGAGTAAAGTGAGAAATTTTGCTGAGTAGTCCCAATATACCTCTCAAAATAACTTTTAAAAAGCAAATGAATTCTAAATAGGAAAACCCACAAAAAAATCACAGGTTATTTTTTTTTCAACTAAATGCAGCTTAGAAAAATAGAAAATAGTCTTGTAAAGGCTGGGGTGAGACTGGAGTGAAAGTAGCATGGTTGAGGACCTTGATGTTAGTGACAGTAGCTATAGCTGGAGTATGGAGATCCTAGAACCCAGGGACTGTAAGGAAAAAATTCAAAAAAAAATTACAGGAGATCTTTATGCTAGTACAAGGTGCACAGTTAGGTACCATTTGACAACTCCTTTACTACTACTTATTTTCAGGGTAAAGGGGAAGTTTTGTAATATCAAAGAAATAGGAGCCCTGGATATGGACCCAAATACAAACCTAGAGTGGGAGGTGACTGTTACCAACTAGAATTTTCCCAGATCATACTTCTTGGAAGCACTGAAAACTTTCATATCTCTAGATGTAGTTGTGAAAACAGGAGATAAAAATCAGATGATTGAGTCAAACACCACCTTCCCCAAACACTAAAGATAACAAAACTGAACTCTAAAATAAAGCTCAAAGTCAAGAAATAAAATGGAAAAAATGAGCAAATAAAAAAGTGTGACTATAAAAAGCTATTAGGATGACAGGGAAGCTCAAGAGAAAAACTCAGAAGAGAAGGATATGAAAAAATCTCTACAACAAATCCTGAAAGAAAAGGCAGATTGTCCACTAGTTCAATAAGAATTCCTAAAAGAACTTTAAAAAAATGGTAGAGAAAAAATTGAGGGGAAAGTGAGAGCAAGATAAGAAATGGTGAAGAGAATTAATTTCATAAAATATGTACAGAAATACTAAAGAAAATATTCCTTAAAAACAGAAATGGATAAATGTAAGAGCTCCATATATTATGAATATGAGCTTTTCTTCTAATGCCTTATGGTAGTGAGAAAATAATGAGGAGGTATTATGTATTAGAAAGAGATTTGTAAATGGAATGTATTTCCACAGTTCTCAGTTTACATAATCTGTCATTCTACTCCTATGTAAGGACATCTAGATATATGGGACTCTCCAGAGCTTGAGGCCCACTGTTATACATCTCAAGGATTCAAGTTTAGCTTTAAAAGATAATGAAGTACCCATATAATAGGATTTCAGCATAAAGCTTGAAAAAATGAAATTTGGATTACAAGAATAAGAGATATTTGGCAGGAATGAAGAATTATACCAACTTTTCCCTATCACATGATCCTTCTAGAAGTCATAGAAAGAAAAGATTTGGATGGTTCCTTCTTTTGGATAGTGTAAGATAACTTTTGTAAGGATAAAAGAGCTTGAGTAGTTTGTTTTGCTTATTTTTCTTAAATGAATAAATTAATAGGCTGAGGTACAATTAGGAAAAAGTAGAGTACTCTTGACAGCTGGAAATTTACTATGAAATTGTGATTGCATAAATATAGTGTAAGAAATCCAAGGCAGAGTTCTTAAATGACCTGATGGTGGCATCTGATGCAGGGGTTTTTTGAATCCTTGACTAAAACCTAAGTAGTTATGGAAGAAATCTCCAGGAGGACTAGAGAGTTTCACTTCATATGTGATCTAACTGAGCCACCTCCTGCTGAATCACTGACACTCCTAGAAAAGTTCAAGGGTAGAGTGATATAGAATACTGAATTTAATGTCATACAAACAATAGGCCATTTCTGTTTACTTTGAATGGAGAAGGACTAAAAGCTGAGGGAAGTAGATGATAAAATACAACATGGGTAATAATCACATGATCCTAAATAAAATACAAATACTAAGGAATATTATATTTCTATATAAATGGCTAAGGTTATAAAGTTGTCTGGGGTGGATAATAACCATTCTGTTTAACTCATGACCTTATTAAGAAGGCTTCTAGTTTATCCTATTACAGATAGCTAATGGTTTTGATTAGATACTACTTGTCATTTTCCCTCCTGTCTCATGGCCTTATTATGGTGAAGTGTCTCACTGAAAACTGAGTTATGCATTTTTACATTCAAAGGTTCTGATAAAGGCCTCATTTCTAAAATATATAGAGAATTGACTCAAATATATAAGAATTCAAGCCACTCTCCAATTGATAAATGGTCAAAAGATATGAACAGACAATTTTCAGATGAAGAAACCGAAACTATTTCTAGTCATATGAAAAGGTGCTCCAAATCACTATGGATCAGAGAAATGCAAATTAAGACAATTCTGACATACCACTACACACCTGTCAGATTGGCTAAGATGACAGGAAAAGATAATGGCGAATGTTGGAGGGGATGTGGGAAAATAGGGACACATACATTGTTGGTGGAACTGTGAACGGATCCAGCCATTCTGGAGAGCAATTTGGAGCTATGCTCAAAAAGTTATCAAACTGTGCATACTCTTTGACCCAGCAGTGTTTCTACTGGGCCTATATCCCAAAGAGATATTAAAGGAGGGAAAGGGACCCATATGTGCAAATATGTTTGTGGCAGCCCTTTTTGTAGTGGCAAGAAACTGGAAACTGAATGGATGCCCATCAATTGGAGAATGGCTGAATAAGTTGTGGTATATGAATGTTATGGAATATTATTGTTCTGTAAGAAATGACCAACAAGATGATTTCAAAGAGGCTTGGAGAGACTTACATGAACTGATGCGGAGTGAAATGAGCAGAACCAGGAGATCATTATACACAGCAACAAGACTATATGATGACCAGTTCTGATGGACATGGTTCTTTTCAAAAAATGAGGTGGTTCAAACCAGTTCCTATTGTTCAGCAATGAAGACAGTCATATACATACAGAGAGAGGCTTGTGGGAACTGAGTGTGGACCACAACATTTTAGTGCTTTCTGTGAATATTTGGTTTACATTTTGTTTTCCTTCTTAGGTTGTTTTTTTTTCTCTTTCTAGTTCTGATTTTTCTTGTGCAGTAAGATAACTGTAGATTTGTATACATATATTGGATTTGTCATATAATTTAGCATATTTAACATGTATTGGACTACCTGTTAACTAGGGGTGGGCGTGGGGGTGGGGGGAAGGAGGGGAAAAATTTGGAACAAATTTTTTGGGGGGCAAAGGTCAATGTAGAAAAATCACTCATGTTCTGTAAATAAAAAGCTTTAATTAAAAAAAAAAACTGAGTTGTGACAGAGAAAGACAGATCATAGAAACTGAGTTATTCCAGAGAAAGACAGATCATAGAGCAGAGTTTTGAGGAAAGGTAATCCATTAGAGAAGAAAATAGCAAATCACTCCAGCTTTTTTGTCAAGATAACTCCATGGATTGTATTAAAATAAAATATAATTACCACAAGCACAAGCTGATTTTCAAAGAGGTAGAGGAACAAGAGACAGCAATTGTTGGACTATGGAGAAAGCAAGGCAATTACAGGGAAAATGTATTTCTGCTTCATTTTCTATACTAAAACTTTGTATGGATCACAAGAAAATTTGAATTAAAAAGCTTCTTGACAAAGATTAAAGAGGAGAATGTAAAAATTGTCCTGAAGTTTAATATTTAAAAACCTGAAGTTCTTGGCAACTGATTCCAGGAGTGACTGGCAAATAGAGAAAGAAAATATGAAAGCATTTTAAGATTTTATATTTATGGGTTCAAAAGTTACTGCACATGGCAACTGTAGCCATGAAATTAAAAGATTCTTGCCTCTTGGAAGAAATCACTTTGACAACAAATTCTACATATTCAAAGCTATGCTTTTTCTAACAATAATTTATGGTTGTAATAATTGTGACAGAATGCCACAAATTTGATGGTTTTGAATTGTGGTGCTAGAGAAGACTTTTGAGACTCCCTTGGACAGTAAGGATATCTAATTGGCCACCACTCAAAGAAATTAATTCATAGTACTTATTGAAAAGACAAATACTGAAGCTAAATCTTAAATATTTTAGCCATATGGTTAGAAGACTAGATTCATTCATTGGAAAAGACCCTATTATTGGGAAACATTAAAGGGAAAAGAGGAAGGGGATAGCAGAGGATGAGATTGATGTATAGCATAATAAAAGCAATGAAGAGACATTTAGACAAACTTCCAGAGATAGTTTAGAATACAAGGACTTGGAGGGCTATTGTCCATGGGATCATGGAGAGTCAAATATAGTTGAATGAATAACAGTTCTTGGCTCATGTATTCCTATGTTTTCAATACTAATAAAGGCTGTATTTTGTTTTGTAAAAATTTTCGCAAAAAATTCAGGGAGGATTTAATATAAAACAATTTTATAAATATGTCAATAAAAAGTTTTAAAATTATATGATTCTATCAATAGATGCAGAAACTCTTTTAATAAAGTACAAAACTCAATTCAATTAAAACACTTGAAAGTTTAGGTATAAATGGATTTTTTTCTTAAATTCATAAAAATATTTATTTAAAACCATTAGCAAGCATTATTTGTAATAGAAATAAGCTAGAAGCCTTCCAAACAAGCTGAGGTGCAAATCAAAGATGTCCTCTGGCACCAATATTATTCAATATTGTATTGGAAATCCTAGTAATAGCATTAAGAAAAGAAAAAAAATACCAGGAATCATATTTGGGAATGAGATAACAAAACTATTTTTGCAAACAATATGATGGTATGCTGTAAAATCTAATTAGAAATACTTCTAGATAATATAAAATACCTGATAAAAGAGATCCAGAAAGTATATAAACTAAAATTTTAAAAATGTATACAAATAAAGTCAGATTTAAATTATTGGAAAAATTATCATTGTTCATGAAAAATCAGGGTCATAATAATAATAATGGCAACTTTAGCTAAACTAATTTATATATTCTATTTAATGAGTCTTGCTGCTTTGATTACTCATTTAGTAGAAGATTGAACTAATCCATCTCTGAGGTTCTTCTACTGTAATATATGGTTTCTTGGCTTTAAGGTATGAGTTTGACTCTCTTGCTTAATAGGTCATGTGGTATCTTGATTAGCATTAATGAAAAGTATTTTACCCATCAATCAATCAATCTTAATGTATTAAACAAAAAAGGATCCTGCTAGGAAAAAGCATTTAATTTTAAATGTCATTGTGGGAATTTTTTGAAGGGTCTTATTATACCAAAAGCTTTATTAGCAACATTTATCTACCAAACAAAGGATGAAAAGAATGGGAAAAGGTGATAATTTGTATTGTTCTAATGATATAAAGATCACTAGACCATGAGTTTAAGGAAATGGGGAAGAATATTAGGACGGTGATTGATGGAAGAGGAAGCAGAGAACTTCAGACTTGAGAGCACCAGACTTACTTCAGATGTGTTTACCATGCCTAGGCAGCCATGCCCATACTTGGACTAAAAAAGTTAGTGTTTTTCATTCTGTTTCTGGATAATTTGGATATTCTGTTTTCAGTGAAAAATGAATTTCAATTTGAATAAAATTATCTGAGGTATCAATGGAAGTATCATCATCCTGGGTGCTTTTCCCTTTGGGATTCCATTTTGAAGTGATGAGATCCAGGGGGATTCTTTCTTTAATAATGTTCTTGGGACCAAAAGATCTCACAACAACAAATAAAAAAAGACTCGATTTCACTCAGTCTAGGAAGCTCAAATTTTGTGTAATTGCAATTCTTGTCCCTTTTATCTTTGGGGAAAAGGACATGTTCCTTTTTTAGATTTCTTCCTTCACACTGATTCATATTTTCATTTAAAAGCAGCAGTAATTCCACTTTCTAAGCTTGATTTTTTGGGGGGACACTGATAGTGACAATTTGCTATAGAAACAGCGACTTATGTTTTTCTCATATTACAACAGACAAAATAATAATAACCAATATTTATGTAACATTTTGAGGCTTTCAAAGAGCTTTCCAAATATCTCATTTTTGTCTTCACAGAAACCCTGGGATATAGGTTTTATTATTATCCTTATTTTGTAAACAAAGAAATTGAGTTAGATAGTGATTTTACCAAGTAATCAGGGCTATTAAGTATCTTTAGTTGGATATTAACTCAGGTCTTCCTGACTCCAGGTTCCAGCATCCATATACATTTACCACCTAGGTACTGCCTCATAGTTATATCAAAACAGTGACTTCTTTAATTCTGAAAGGACTAAGGTAAGTAAACAAATTCCCCTGTAACTTCAGGAAATGTTTAAAATAAATCAGATCGTGGAGTCTGAGGTACAAAATCAGCTTCCAATAGAACTGCTTCTAATGTACACAGAGT
>JAJPUD010004616.1:0-64801 GCA_023553655.1 Myrmecobius fasciatus | reverse complement strand
ATTAAGCAATCCCTATGCTGTTAGGGATAAAAGGAATGTTATGTTGGAAAATGTTGGAGATATGAGGAATATTTAGTTATGAAAATCCAGTAATGCCTTTCCCCCCTCAACTTAATTTTACTCATCTATGAAATAAAGTGCTTGGATGAAATAATCTCTAAAAGATCTTCCAATTATAAATCCACAAAATCTTACTCTAAATAAGCAACCAAACAAATAGGAGATAAACATAGTACTAGCATGACCATGAAAGTTGAGTGGATTTTTAACTGCATTTCAGTTATCTGGTGTATAATCAGTGTTCTAGTAATGATGAAAATAATAATGCCTGATAATTAAATGTGTCTTTAAAGTTTGTAGAGTACTCCCTATGTATATTTTCATCTGAACCTAAAAACAACCCTATGAGTTAAACACATTCATTATAATTATCCTGATTTCACAGATGAAAAAACAGATGGAGAAAAGACAAATTAGTTAGTGATAAATCACAAATGAATTAGTCAGTATTTCTGGCAAAGCTCAAACCTCCTGTTTATTTCAAGTCCAGTGATCTATATTCCATTGTACACTACTGAAGACAGTGTATAGATAACATATGAAGGATGGCAGGTATGAAATTGTCAGGGGCTCTATGTGATGCTGCTCTAGGTGAAATTGTATCTATGGAAGAATAGAAGTGGGTTAGAAAAAGGTTACAGCAGCAAGATGATCTTATTTAAAAAATGTTCTGGAGGTAGGAAGATGCAGTATAAAGGAAAGAGAACAAACAGCACCTTGAGAAATGGAACTATTTTTTGGCTTCACATAGACCAACATCAGTTCATAGCAAATTTTAAATGTTTTGCAAATAATTTACTGCCAAACTTCCTTGTTCCTTAAAAATTATGATTTTTGTAAAATGACTATAATCCTTTCCACTTTGACTGTAGCAGAATTGACTTTGAGAAAGAATTTATATATTTTATTGATCCATAGTATAATTTAGTTGTCAAGGACTAATCTACTAAAAAGAGGAAAGAAAATGATCAGCTACAACAGAAAAAAAAATAAAGACAGAATGATATGATAGAGGGGAAGGGATTAGAAAGTAACAGAAGTTCAAATATGTGACTTTCTAAACAGAGTTGTCCTCTTTTCAATAAGTTCTACTGTGGTCTTAATTTAGTTTCAGGCTCATATATAGAATGTTATGTGAATTTAGACAATTTATTTTAAGTGAATTCAATTAATCTTTGTTGAGATAGAACAATGGGCCAGACACTATGAAATCATGGTAAGATTCATAAAACATAATATTTTCCCTCAACAACTTTAAAATATATAATTGAAGATTTGAAACATAGAAACAATTATAATATTAAAGTATGATTTAATGACCAGATTTGATCCAAGAGAATAGATGAGAAAACATATATCTCTATTGTCTTTGGAAAAGTAAGGGCCCATGGGTATGAAACATTTCATATTCAATTGTGTTTGCTCATTTTACTGAACTGTATATTTTCCTTTCTTTTTAAATTCTTAATTATTAGAGATAATTTAATGAGTAAGGAAGGATTAAAAGCTATATTTGGAAATGATGATTTATAGAGAAAAAATATATCAGTCAAATATTTTAAGTATGTTTTTAAAAAAAATAATAAATCAACTCAGAGACATAAAATGCCTTGATGATGGATAATTGAAGCCTTCAAGAAGGAGATGGCTTTTAAGCTGCAGCATAAAATGGTAGAAATTAGATATGTACAGCTGAGAATGAAAGGCATTTTAGGCACAGCATATCATGGGCAAAAATATAGCTTATTTTAAAGTGGTGAGAGACAAAAGCTGGGGAAACAAAAAAAAATAGTTTGGCTAGACAACAGGTTATGTGAACATGCAAAATACCAGATAAAGCTACAGGTATATTGAGTGAAATAATGGAGAGTTTGGGTGCTGTGGGTTCTGGGAAGTCACTAAAGTTTAATCACAGAATCATGGGATTTGACATCTGGAAGGGATTGCTTAGTTTACTTCATTTTGAAATAAGAAAATTGGGAATTTCAGGATATAAATTGTTTTATCCAAGATCATAAATCAATCAATCCAAAGTCACAATATTTTACTAAGTGAAAACAACTTGCACATTTACAAATTTAAGAAAAATACAAATAAATAAAAGGTACTTTTGTTTAGCATCTTAAGATTTTGCAAAATTTTATGCTGAAAGTGCTTGAGCTGAGATTTGAAGGAAACTAGGAATTTGAATAGGCAGAAGATGAGTGGCCCTTCTCTTTGCCAAAACTAACCCAAAATATACTTGCATTTTATCCCATCCTTTCTCATAATTTCCAATCACTTCCATCATCAATCACTTCTTTCTCTCAAATCTTCAGCCTTTCCAATCAACTTTTTTCTTTCTTAATTATCTTTAAACATGCGTCTCTCCTCCATCCTTAAAAACCTTGACCAGATTCTACTGTCTCCTTAAGATATTGTGCTCTCTCCACCTTTCATAGCTAAACCCCTTAGAAAAGTTTATACACACTGACACCAATTCCTCCCAACTCAATTTTTTTGTCTTTTACAATCTAGCTTTTAACCATCATTACAGTGTAACTTCTCTCTGCAATGTTACCAGTGATCTCTTTGCTGAATTTGATGGTCTTTGATGCTCAGTCCTGATGTTTTTTTTACCTAACTTGCTGAATTTAATAATTCTAGCTTTTTTTCCTCCTGGACATTATCTTCTCTCTGAGTTTTCATTATACATTTTCTCCTAATTCAGTTCCTATCTGTCTGATGACTCTTTCTTAAATTTATTTGCTGATGTATCATGTACATTGCACATCCTAATTATGAGATTTCCACAGAATCTGATTCTGAGTCTTCTTTTCTCTCTCTATACTCACTATTCCATTAACCTCATTTCCCATGTGTTTAACTATCATCTTTAAGCATACAACTTTAAATTTCTTGCTCTAGTCTCTGCCCTAAGTTTCAGTATCATAATATTTATTGTCTACTGTATGTTTCAAACTGCATGTTCTGGAGACATCGTAAATTCAACGTGTCCAAAATGGAGCTCATGATCATGCCCTCAAACTGTTACTTTTCCAAACTTCCCATTTTCTTTTAAAGGGTTACTATCCTGACAGTGCCTCAAGTTCATAATCTTAGCATTCTCCTAAACTATTCTCTCTCTCTCTCTCTCTCTCTCTCTCTCTCTCTCTCTCTCTCTCTCTCTCTCTCTCTCTCCCTCTCTCTCTCTCTCTCTCTCTCTCTCTCACTCAATGTAGCTAATCACTTGTGAAATCTTGTCATCTCCTCCTTTATAACGTCCATCAAATCCATTCACTGCTCTACATTCACAGAGCTATCATTTCCATTCATGCTGTCATCATCCATCACATAAGTCACTGAAATAACCTTCTAAGTAGTTCTTTCTCCCTCAAGCCTGTTATTACTCTAGTCCATCCTACACACTACAACAAAAGTAATATTCTTTAGTCAAAATACATCCATATACTTCCTCTCCACAATTAACTTCAGTGACTTTCTACTGCCATTAGGACTAAAAAAAATTACTTCTATTTTTTACTTTTAAAATGCTTACCCAACCTAGTTCCAACCTACCTATCCTGTCTCAATCAATCAACATTTATTAAGCACTTTCTATGGGTCAGTCACAATGATAAAGGGTGAGTATACCAAATGAGGCAAAAAAAGAGTCCCTGCCTAGATTATAAGTCAGGGTTAGGAAGGGAATGGGAAGAAGTGGAGACAGCTATTGTAAATAACATTATTTTTGTGGAATTTAGAGGCAAAGGGCAGAAGAATTATAGGATGGTAGTAGGGATGGAAAGATGACAGAAAGGAATAGGCTGACTTGAATAAATAGAGGAGACAGCCTTGGTAAGGAGTAAGGCCACTTCATCATGTCAGATGGGCTGAAGAAATAGAAAATCCTAGAAAACATCTGAGTCTTTGGAGATGAGGAAGTTGGGAAAGATAATTCAGAATAAATGACCTTATTTTTTTCTAAAATATATGAGGCAAGGTTCTCAGCTGAAAGAATGGGTAAAGGGGAACCATAGAATACCTGAGGAAGGATGAAAAGGTTTGGAAGGACTAATGTTGAGAGTGGGATAGTGAGTTAATAAGGAAGAAATAGTAAAATTAAGCAGAGTAAGGGCCCAATTGAAGTCATATAACATACATTTGTAATGGATGAAGTCAGAAGGGATATGTGATTTTCTCCACTTTCATTTATCAGTAAAGTATAGGAGTAAAGATGAAAAATAGTGGGAGTAATCCAAGGCTGTGGTTTGACTGGGATATGGCCTGGGAGAAAATTGAGAGGTCAAGGAACTGAAGGTCAGAGCAGACCAAAAATAGGATTTTTTAAAGAGAAGGCAAAGGGAGAAGTGAAAAGCTAATAGGTCAGATAAGGGGATTTAGAAATTCTTGATCACAGAGGTGGAACATCTCTGAGTGATGGCAAGATCAAGGGAATGATTACTTTTTGTGGGGTTGAGGTGGGATGAAGGAGTAGCTCAAGGGAAGTGTGTAGGTTGAAGAACTGAGTGATTAGGCAATTTGAGGCAGAATCAATATGTATGTTGAAGTCTTCTAGTATGACTAGTATGAGAGTGGAAAAGAAAAATTGTGAGCCAAGTATCAAATGCATTAAGGAAGGAAGGAAAGTGATCTGGGGGTCTGTAGAGAAGAGCTATCAGTATTTAAATCAGAGAAAAGATATTAATAGCATGAATTTCAAAGGAAGAGAATTTACCGAGTAAAGGTGGATGAAGAAAAATCTGGATGTGGAAATGGGATTACTTTTCCTTCTGTACCTTTTAACATAGCCAGAAAGTCTCTCTCTGCTCTTTGAGCATGTTAGTTGACTTCCTCTCTCTTTGCCTTTGAATTGGCCATCTCTGATGCCCATAATTTTCACTCTTTTTACTTCTGAATCATATAGAATGCAACTCAGGCATGAAGTATTCTCTATTCCTCCCAACTATTGGCATCTTCCCCCAAACTATTTTGTATTTATTTGTTTATATGAATATATTTAACATTATGTTTTGTATATACTTCTTGTTTTTGTAAAGTAAATTTATTGTAAGTAGTTATTGTTTTATTCTTTGTACTTATATCCCCAGTGCTTGGTCACAAGGCTGAATAATGTTTAATAAATATTGATTGGTTGATCGATTCCCCAATTGGAGAGGAGACTGGACAAAATCATTGAGAAAAGTGATGGAATGACACATCTGAGGCACATCAAGAAGGCTGGTTTATATATATATATATATATATATATATATATGTATATATATATGTATATATATATATATGAACCACTAAGTGTCATAGAGGAAGCATTAAATAATAAGCTAGACAATAATTTAGCACCAACTATAAAGTTAATGATAGAGACCAACTGAAAGTTCCTTCCTTATTGATTCCTACGACAGAGAAATGTGATAATCAGAGATGTAAAGTAAATATATTAGTCTAGCTACAAGATGGTAGAAAAAACTGGATTAGGAGGGGACATAAAACCATAAGACAGATATATCAGTTCAAAGAATAAAATCAGTAATACAGATCTCAATAATACAACTCTCAATAATACAGATGAAAGTGCCCAAGTGTGGTAACAGTAGAGAAAAGGGCAATAGGTTCAATATAAGAAATATTTCAGGGAAAGTATAATAGGAGTAAATGATGGACTCTGGGAACAATGGGAAGTCAAAGATATGTGTGAGGTTTTATGTCTGAAAGGAACAGAGTAACTTTAACAGAAAGAAAAAATCAAGAGGACCACATTTTTAAGGGAGGATGAGTTGAATTAGAGACATTGAATTTATCAACAGATAAATATAAATATTCTTTAAAATTGTGGGAAAGACTACTTAAAGATACTATTTGGCCATAAATCTAAGTAGAAATTATTTAACACTTGAGATTGAGGATGGGGTAAATAGGTTACATAGCAGAAAAAGTAATGATCTTGGATTTGAAAGTACATGAGTTCAAATCTTGCCTCAAACCCTTACTAGTTGTGTGACCCTGGGTGTAATAACTCAGTGTCAATTTCCTCATTTTTAAATTGGGGATAACAGCACCAACTTCATAAGGTTGTGATGATATTCAAATCAGATGCACTATGAAGAGTGTTTTACATTCTTATTATCAGTATATTGACATAAATTTTAATTAAATATTTTTGAATTTTATATTTTAATTTAAAGCACCCATTTTTTAAAATTGTGAGTTCCAAATTCTCTCCCTCCTTTCCTGCTCCTGTTCCATCCACTGAGGTCAGAAATCTGATATCATTTATAAATGTGAAGCCATGTAAAACATATGCTATAATAATAACGTTTAAAAAAAAACAAAAAGAAAAAGAAAATGGAAAAAATACACTCCAATCTGTACTCAGAGTTCATCAGTTCTTTCTTTGGAAGTAAATAGCATTTTTCATCATATATCCTTTAAAACTTTCTTGATCAGAATAGCTAAATCTTTTATAGCTGCTAATAATATTGCTATTATTGTGTTCTCTTGATTCTCTTCATCGCTTTTGGCATCATAGAACAATATTGCTGTTACAATGTTATTTTGGTTCTGTTACTTCACTTTGCATCAGTTCATATAAGCCTTCTCAGGTTTTTTCTGAAATCATTCTATTTATCATTTCTTATAGCAAAATAGTATTCCATCAAAATCACATACTATGTCATTTATCTATTCCCCAATTGGTGGGTATTCCCCAATTCCTATCCAACACAAAAAATCTGCCATAAATTTTTCTTTACAAATTTGTTCTTTCCCTCTTTTCTTTGATCTATTTGGTTACAGACCTAGTAGTAAAATCGCTGGCTCAGAGTTTTATACCATTTGGGCATAATAACAAGTTGTTCTCCAGAATGGTTAAATCAGTTCACAATTCCACTAACAGAACATTAGTGTATTTCTTTTCCCATATCCCCTCTAAAATTTGTTCTTTTAGTTGCTATTAGTGTTGGGAAAATGTCAAAGAACAAAATTTTAGTAGATGAATTAAAGAGTCTAGATTAAAAATCCTGGGAAAATTTTTGTTTCTTGTTCAGTAATTTGAGACATGTCTAAATTTTCATGACTCTATTTGGGATTTTTTTTGGCAAAGATACTGAATTTATTTGCTAATTCTTTCTACAATTCATTTTATAGATGAATTGTAAATGGATAAATGATTTGCCAAGGTCACACAATTAGTAAGTGTCTGAAGTCAGATTTGAATTCAGGAAGATGAATCTCCCTGACTCCAGGCCAGGCACACTCTCCACTGCACCACCTATCTACCCAATATTTTCACCTCCTTTTTTGTTTACTATGCAAAGAAATTTATTATATTAGCTAAATTTGTCTTGGGGAGATTAACAAATAAGGTTATCTTCCTCTCATATTGACAAGCATCTATGTTTGTCTTGCAACATCTCTAGAATATTAATATTTCAAGAAGAGTTTAAAAGAAAGTGAAACATATAAAGGAACTACTATTTGTTGTAGAAGGAGAAAATGGAAAACAATTAATTTTATATGTAAGCCTTCTAGCTAGGGCTATAAAGAAAATTAAAAGACAGTTCCTGCTATCAAGTGACTTACAGTGTAATGATACCTAAAGTACTGGGACTCAGGTTTTAATGTGAAGTTCAGATGAAATAATGTATATTAAAGTACACTATAAATCTTAAAGTACTCTATCACCATTTTCTTATAATCAATTTCCTTTTTCGACTAACACAAGTAAAAGAATGTGAAACAATGGAAATAACATTTTATTACTATGTATCTTCTTTTCTCCACAGTGTTGCCTTTTTGGTTCCCTACAAAGCAATGGCTTCATTAAATGAATCTACAGTCGTCATGTTTATCTTAGAGGGATTAACAGACCAACCAGAGCTCCAATTATTTCTCTTTATTTTGTTCCTGGGCATCTATGTTGTCACTGTGGTGGGAAACTTGGGCATGATCATACTAATTGCTATTGGCCCTCAGCTACAATCTCCAATGTACTATTTTCTCAGCAACTTTTCCTTTGTGGATCTCTGCTACTCTTCTGCCATTACTCCCAAACTCTTGGTGAATTTCACAGGGGATAAAAACATCATATCCTACATTGAATGCATGAAGCAGCTTTTTTTCTTTTTTTTTTTTATTGTTTCTGAGTGCTTCATGCTGACAGCCATGGCTTATGACCGTTATGTTGCCATCTGTAATCCCTTGCTCTATAATATCATCATGTCTCCACGAGTCTGTTATAGTTTGGTGATGGGGGTATATACAATGGGTACCTTTACCACTCTGGTTCACACGTGTTGCATGGCCAGATTGTCCTTTTGTGGTCCTAATCTGATTAAACATTATTTCTGTGACATTATCCCCCTACTGAAGCTCTCCTGTTCTAGTACCTACATTAATGAGCTTCTAGTGATGATTGTTGGTACATTCAATGTATTTTCAACCACTGCAGCCATCTTCATCTCTTATGTTTTCATCCTCACTAGCATCTTTCGCATGCAGTCTGCTGAAGGGAGGTCTAAAGCCTTTAGTACCTGTAGTTCCCACCTGACAGCTGTTGTTATCTTTTATGGCACCATTATTTTCATGTATCTTAAACCACCATCGAGTAGTAGCATGACTCAGGAGAAGGTGGCTTCAGTATTTTACACCATAGTTATCCCTATGCTGAATCCCCTAATCTACAGCCTGAGGAATAAGGATGTCAAAGATGTACTAAAGAAAATCATGAGAGGTACAATATTTTCCAGGCTTATGTAGCATCAAGCAAAATTAAAGAAACTGGAGGGCAGCTAGATGGTGCAGTGGATAGAGCACTGGCCTTGGAGTCAGGAGGATCTGAGCTCAAATCTGATCTCAGACACTTACCACTTATAACTCTGTGACCCTGGGCAAGTCACTTAACCCCAATTGCTGCAGCACACACACACAGAGAAAAATAAAAAGAAGAAAGCATAAAAAAATTGAAGACAACTACGATCTTGCTTTTTCTTTCTACTTTGTTTAAAAAAGTAATCAATTTCCCATAAAGTGAGGGTTAGTTAAAAAAAAAAAACATTATGAATAAAGTGAAGCCATAACATCAGAGCTTTTAATACTCATTTATTCATTCATTCAGCAAATATTAATTAACCACCAATTTTAAGAAATATATTTTGTTAGATACTAGAGATGTAAAGAAAAAAATAAAATAATTTCTGATTTTAAGAGTTTTTCCTCCAGAGTTATAGCATATACACCCTCTAAGTGTCTGCCCCTCTTTTCTCCTTCCCACACAACAACCCCTATATCAGTTCTATGTCCACTAATTAGCGTAGGTTCCAAAAGCTTTCTTACCTACCACATTTATCTGAACTTGGCTTTCCATAACTCCTTTTCTTCAGCAAAACTTAGCTTTTTAAAACCCCACTGTCCCATGGCTTTACTGCCACTCCCTCAAATTCTAATTGAAGAATAAGGGTTAGTGAACTGAGGAAACTTCAAGGATGCTGTCCTCTAGGAAATTACAACATATCTACCATACTTTTTCAAATTATCCATCATTCCTTTCTTTGACTTTAGATATTAAAGTCTACAAGTTGGGCATGATGTTGTTTGGAGAAAAGAGAGACAAAGCACACTCTAGAACTACATCCATGGAAACTTCTTCCCACCGTAATAAAGATCTTTTTAAAAAAATCTGAAATGAAGGTTGCTTTGAGTAACACAACACATATTCAAATAGAATAGAATCTCTTAGTCAAATTTGTTGATTCTTTTTGTAATTATTGCATTAATATACTTATGTTACTTATGTCAGTCCTCATCTTCCCTATAAGATGGTATTCAATTCTTTCTCAATACTCCAGGTGTATAGTTTATTTTCAGGGATATTACGGACCATCACAAATTATTATTAGGGATATCTAGAAACAGGAACTCTTAAAATGCAATGTAGCTTCTATTAGTTAACTGTATAATTCCAGGCAAATCATTTTCCTTTTATGTATTTTTTTCAAATCTGTAAATAATAGCATCTATATGTACAAAAAAAATTATAGAAGCTCTTTTTGTCCTGGGAAAAAAAGGAAATTGGGGCACCTATCAACTGAGGAATGACTGAACAAGTTATGGTAGATGATTGTGATGAAATACTATTGTGCTATAAGAAATAATAAACAGAATGGTTTCAGAAATACCTGGAAAGATTTAAATGAACTCATGCAAAATGAAGCAAGCAGAACCATGAGTGCATACAGCTGTACACAGTAACAGCAGTATTATAACAATGATCACCTATATATGACAACTATTCTCAGCAATACAATGACCTAGGACAATTGTAAAATGAAAAATATTATTCACCTCCAGAGGAAAAATGAAGTCTGAATGCAGATTAAAAGATATATTTTTAATTTTCTTCTTCTTGCAGTTTTTGGTCTGTTTTTTGCAACTTGACTAATGTAGAAATATATTGTGTATGACTGCACATGTATAATTGATATAAAATTACTTGCTTTAATACAAGACAGCATAGAGAGCAAGAGGAGAGAATTTGGAACTCTAAATTTTGAAAAACTTAATGGTAAAAATTGTTTTTATATATAATTGAGGAAAAAACAAATTAAAAAGATAGAATGTGCAAATGAAAGAATAGAACAGATTATCTTAAAGTTCTATCCACATTGTAATATCCTATGAATATGAATCCAATGTGTAATGTTCAACATAGAGAATTGATCACGTAATTGATTTATATACATATTAATATGGCTAGTAATTCATCACAGGGATGTTGATAAAAGCAGACATGATCAGTGTATATATTTCTTCAGTCATTAAACATTCTGACCAAAGCTTTATACCTAATTCAAATACTAGATTTCCAGTGGGTAGAGCACTGGTCCTGGATTTAGGAAGAAGTGAGTTCAAATTTGACCTCAGACACTATCTGTTCTATTTTGGGCAAGTTATTCAATCTCTGTTTATTCCATTTTCCTCAACTATAAAATAGGAATAATAATAGCACCTACTTGTGAGGATCAAATGAAATAATATTTGTACAGTGTTTAGCAAAGGGCCTGGCAAATAGTAGATGCTATAGAAATGTTACACATTATTTATTGTTGGTTTTGTTGTTGCTACATGTTTATATATGTGTGTATTTTATTTTATTGTGTGTATATATATTTTTATTTATTTATTGTATATATATATATGTATATACTATATGTTGATATCATGCATATCTTGCTTCATTTTCATGAAAAATCACTTTTGTTTTCATTTTGGAAAATTTTCTTTTGATTTTATTGAAAAGAGATTGATAACACAGAGAAGACAATTTTTCAATATATCAAAAGATCGTTAATTTTACTGATAGAGTATCTCTACCATCAAGTCATATCACATTGTAAATGTGATATGTAGAAGTGGGCCTTACTCAAATTGGTATCCAGTTAATTCAGATTAAATGTTAGAATTAAATGAGGGACTCCTAGGTCATTTAAAAGTTAACAAAAGGAAGTTAACAGTCATAGCGTACATACCTTGATGTAAAAAGGTCAGGTAAGGGAATGGGGATTCAGTGTTGGAACAACTGCCAAATATAACCATATGAAGGTGGGAGTTTTGATGCTCTTAGTTCATAAGGAAGGCACACCAACATGGCCCGAGGCTACCAGTAAGATGTAGGGACAGCTTTATCCTTATTCATAAGCTTATTCAAAATATCAGGAACCACTGGGTTGCCTTCAGAATTAGTCTAACCTATCTTTTGGAGGGAGAGCAGAATTTTGTTAGATATTGATGCTATCACCATTGTGATACTACCCCATTGTGGCAAGGTCCTGCTTTTCTTATGTAGAAACTTTTACCACTTAAATGTAGTTATAGCTTTTTGTGGGCGGTTGTGTGCAGTTCTACAAGCATAGTCAATATGCCTGTGGGTGGGTGGGGGAGAGAAATTACAATTACAAAAGTTTTTTTTTTTTTTTTTGAAAGGTCCTTGAAAGAGTCATTATGTAGAAAAAAAAAATGGCAAGAAAAGCTGAAATTCTAGGATTTTCCCCCACTTCAAGAAAAGCTTTAGTTCTTAATAATTTTATCTATATTGTCTATATGTCAAATATATATAATTCACAGTGAGTCTCTTGATGCAAAGTGGTGATGATGAGCAGAAGCAGTATGAGGAAAATCAGAACCACAACACAAATGATGGCACCTATAACACAGTCATGTAACTGAAAGCTAAATTAAGACTGAGGCTTTCCCTACACTTTCACTCACTCAATTTTCCCAGATTCACCCACTAATTCTCCCTAGAAGCTACATTAAATCAAGAAGGAAGAAAACAATCATTTGATAAGTGCTTACTATGTCCCAGGCATTGTGCTAAGCACTTTACAAATATTATTTCATTTGATCTTCATTGATAACAACTCTGGGTGATAGTTGATTTCCTGATTTTTAAGCCCAGGGAGCTATCTACTATGTCATGTAACATCAGAGATATGATATCAATTTTTTTTCCTTCTTAGACACCTCCAAGAAGGGCAGCAAATTTCTTCCACAATGGTATAAATTAGGACTATTTCTCACCTTTATCCTGAATTATCACCAAGTTAATTTGAGGATCTCTTTTCTTTCATAAACTATGGTTATATGTGATACAGGACATAAGGACATAGGACAATATGTTAAAGGACATAGGACAGTGCTGTTAAAAGGAGCCTCCCACACAATATCACTTCTTGGTCCTTCAAACTCTTTTGGAAAGGAATTATCTGAACCATTCTAGAAGATCAGATGAATGCTGATACAATTATTGATTATCTGGGCTAAATACTTTACTCAGAGAAGTGGCAAAAAGACATTTTACCAGTTAGGGACAAGTTAGGGACAAGTTAAGGACCACATAGGTTAGAGAAATACTCTTATTAGCACAAGAAAAATAGTTGGCCAGTAATAGCTACCACATCCTTACTGAGGGATCATATAGTCCAGCTGTTAGTAAAAATATAGTGTTGCCAATCCAAAATTCAAATTGGCATCAAACATACTTCCCAATCTTTGATGTTCTTTGTAATTACTCCTACCTAATTATTTAATTCTCCTGGATGTTCACAATTAGATACAGTGGGAAGCATTTGCAAAATTGTTCCATTGGTTCAAATTCCGAAGGGGACGGTTTTTGATTATCCAGCCATGTTTGCTCCAGGATCTAGGCCACATAGGAAGCCATATGGCCATCATGAAATCATCTAATCAATTAAAGCTTATTGTGACATTAAATTATGTGCTTTTTGATGTTCATTATATAAACAATAATGAGAAGAGATCTGGAGGAATACTTGACTCAGATCCTGCCTTCAGGACTGTACTAAGAGACTTTGGGGAATTTCCCTTTGGGGAGAAATCTGGAACTCTTTCAGAATTGAACTGTGTTACCTTACTCCCAGTGGAAGAACTTCAATTTGTATCATCTGGCATGTATTCCCATATGTCTAATTCTGTGATTTCTGTTTTGATAATGATTTAGATAAATAGATTTCTTTGTTATTTGACATGTGCTTTCATTATGAAACTGGTATTTGGAGTGAAGGGAGTCAAGCATTGGATATAAAGCTTCAGGGTCTTTTTTTTTCTTTATTAAGAAATAACAACCGGGGTTTAACTTAAATCTGAAAACTACATCTTCTAGTCTAATAATATTTAATGAAGTGGATAGATATAGTTCTAACCTTGTACTCTCTCTTTCTGAGAAAAATAGTAGCAGTGCCTTCCCTGACCTCCTACTTTCTTTCTTGGCAGAAAACTAGGCATCTCGATTCAACTTCTTACTGCACCTGCCCTTTGAGGGTAGAGGAATGCTGCCCTTCACTCAGTGATGAGCATTCTCATATCTGTTAACATTCCAGTGACTTTGAACATGATCCAAAGCCCATTCCATACACCCTAACACCAAATTCTCCACTCTTATCCTCTTCAAACATCCCAACCCAAAGTCTCTTCCTAACTCTACTCAGGTCTCTGGAATTACTATTCAATAGGCAACAAACTTCTCTTCAGCTTAAATTAATTCTTCTCCCAATCATTCCATGTACTAACTCTTATTAAAACTTGTATTCCTCCCGTTGACACAGACTATGTTGCCATGCAAAGTTGAAAATATATGTAATTTTTCTGATTCCAATTCAAATATTGCCAGATTTCTATCATAACTAACTTTTCTGAAATTCTATTTAGGTTCTTAATTTCTTTTTTGTTTACCTTTCTGCTAAGTTTGTTTAGGTCTAAAAGCAGCACATTAATATTCCCACTGTTTTTTCCCCACTATCTACTTTTCCCTATAGTTTAATTTTACTGTTAATTGTTTTTCATTATCTGTAGGTCATTTAAACATAGAATAATTTCTTTGTCTTTTTAACTATGATTACTACTTTTTTATGTGAGATCATGATTGCCACACCTGCTTTTTTTTGGAGGGGGGGAGATTCATTTGAGATAAATTATATCTTACTCCAGTCTCTATTTTTAATTCTGTGAATATATGTATTGTTAATGTTTCTTATAAACAATATATTGTTGGGTTCTTCTTTCTAATACATTTTGTCATCTTTTTCCCTTTATTAGTGACATCAACATGCTGTCATTTATAGTTATATTTTTAGATATGTTTGTCCCTCCTATCCTAAAATTTAAAAAAAACCAGATATTGGTGGGGTAGAGCTTGAGGGAGGTGGGGAGGAATGAGATCAATAGTAATAATGTATAATTGGAATAATCTGATCCTACTTTTTCTCTCTCCTTTTCTTCCCTCAACTCAGACCCCAGTTACTGGGTATTATTTTCCTCCCTCCCTTCAATCTCTCCTTTGTCACTAGTCCTCCACAATCTAATCAAGTTAGTAAGTATAAATTAAGCACTTTCTCTATCACAGGAACTGTGTTAAGCACTGAAGATAAAAATCAATCAATTAATCATTAATCAAAATAATCAATTAAATTCATTCTTTTTTCTGGACCCAGAATATACTCTTCCCTTCTTATCACAGAATTAAATATTTAGACTCAAAAGTTAACTTAAAGACCATCAAGTTCAACCATCTCATTATATTTATAAGAAAACAGGCTCAGAGAGAAGTTATTTGAACTAGTGTTCCTGACTCAAATGATAGCATCCAACTATCCTCATCATGCTGCCATTCCCTTCCTTAATGTCCTTTGGGTAAATTTGAGAAGCCAGAGAAAGGAAGAAACCTTTGTCCAGCTACCTGAAAATCAGGAACAGACAAAATTCACAATGTGAGACCAAGGGACATGTCTGGGATTACCAAAGAGTTGATAGAAAACAAACAAACAAACAACAATCACAACCAGCACCACCACCACCACAACAACAACAACAACAACAAAACATGATCTGTGACATCGTTAAGCCTGCTTTCTCATTTATAAAATGGGGTGATTGGGCCAGATGATCTTTAAGATTTCTTATAATCTATGTTTATGCTTCTATAGATCAGACATTTTTCAGATGGAAGGAGATTTAATTATAACATTTAGAATAGAAAAAAGTAAATATTACCAGAGCCTTAATTTTAAAAATTGTATTTGTGTGCAACAAACTTTCCCTAAGACTTTCTTAAGTGCCTCCTTCACATCCTTGTTCCTTAGACTATAGATCAGGGGATTCAGCATAGGAATCACTGTGGTATAAAAGACAGATGCTACCTTCTCCTGTGTCATGCTACTGCTGGATTCTGGTTTAAAATACATAAACATAATGGAACCATAAAAAATTGCCACAGCAGCAAGGTGAGAGCCACAGGTGCTGAAGGCTTTGTACCTGCCCTTTGCAGAATTGATGCGAAAGATGCTACAAAGGATAAAAACATAAGAGATCAAGATGGCTAGAGTAGTTGCCAATACATTGAATCCAAGAAGAAATACCACTAAGAGTTCATTAACATAAGTACTGGAGCAGGAGAGCTCCAGGAGAGGAAGGATGTCACAGAGGTAATGATTAATGAGATTATGACCACAGAAAGACAGTCTTGCCATACAACTTGTGTGTGCAAGGGCACCAGCAATCCCCATCACATACACTCCTATTGCCAGTGAGGAACAGACCTTTGGAGACATGACAACATTATAGAGCAGTGGGTTACAGATTGCAACATAACGATCAGAAGCCATGGCTGTCAGCATGTAGCACTCATCAATAGCAAAAAAGCAAAAAAAGAACAGCTGTGTCATGCACCCAGCATAAGAGATGACGTTTTGGTCTTTTATAAAATTCACCAGCAATTTGGGAGTAACAACAGAGGAGTAGCAGAGATCTATGAAGGACAAGTTGCTGAGAAAATAGTACATAGGGGATTTGAGCTGAGAACTAACAGCAATCAAGAGGATCATGCCCAAGTTCCCCATCATAGTAAACACATACACCCATAGGAACAAAACAAAAAGGGGAAGCTGAAGGCTGGACTGATTGGTTAATCCTTCAAGGTAAAACTCAGTCACTGTGGACTGATTTTTTGAGGCCATTCCTAGGCAGATGTGAGAAGGTCATCTGTAGGAAAGAAAAAAATAATAATAGAAATAAAAGTCATTTTATAGTAACAGGTAATTCTTGACCAGAACAGAAAGGAACATGTCATTTCTTCAGAATGATTTAATATTTTTCTATTAGTGTTTGTCATTACTAAAGTCTTACCTTTAGATGTGCATTTCCTTGTATTCTTAAAAGCTATGCAACAGAGTGTGTGCTCTCACAGAGCTCCTAAAATTAGAAATTGAGTTAGAAGGTCATGGAGTCTAACCCTCCTGCCCATCTTTCCATCTGACAGATGAGGATACCAATGCCCAGATAAAGTGACTTGCCCAAAGCCAGAAAGTACTTAGTGGCAGAGGTGAAATTACTATCTAGGTCCTCTGATTGTGACCTATCCCTATTTCCTCTCAATCATTCTGCCTCCCATGTTCTATCACAATGGAAATTCGTTGCACAGGAGTAATAGTAATGGATTTGTATTTTTATTAATTGAAATCTCATCCCCAGAAAGTTGGTGACTAAGTGCTATATTTCTTTGGCTACAATAAATCAATTAACCATATATCAAAATGAGGGAGAATAATAATCTGAATGTATAAAGACCTGCACATGGAAGAAATTATAAATATTTTAAAATTCAAGACCTGGAATGTCTAGTAAATACAGACAAACACACATACATACCCACATACATATCTGCGCACACATAATGTTAGTACAATGTCACTTTTTCTAGCTCTGACCAAAATGCTGTGAGAAAATGTGGCTGGTGGGGTTCTCTTTGATATTACAGAGCCTGAACCATGGTTTAACCAGATCAAGCTGGTAGCTGAATCTTAAAGCAATGGTGTTATCATTAGCTGTTAGGAAAGTTCTCTGGATGCTAAATTTTCTCCTATGCCAACATGCCTTCAGTTTAGCCAATGATTACTCTTAAGAACCTAACATTTGTTTCCAGTGCCTTGGCAGTAGCTATATCATGTGATACCCTTTCCACTGTCTTAATTCTTTCTAACTTATTTGTGTCTGAGCTTTCTTTTTTTCAGTATGTTAATCTATATGTCCTGGGAGTGATATGGATATAGATCACTGGCTGTGTATGATATAGCTGATATGTTCCTGGAATATAGGCAATTTCTAACAAGGGAACACAGTTTGGTACAAGCAAAAGGTAATTCCTTAAAAATCAGAACATTCCTACAATCCTATTATTTATTAGCTATATGACACTCAGCAAGAGACTTATATTCTTAGGCTTTTTTTTTTCCTCTTCTGTAAGTAAGGATGGAAAATTTGATGACCTCTGAGATCCATTCTAGCTTTACATCTGTGACCCTATTTCAAATTGACTTTGCTTTCCCTCTATAATCCTCCTGCAAATAACAATTTAGATACAATCCCAAAAGGAAAAACCAATAAAAATAAACACAAATCAATAAGAAATATGACATTATTGACAAAGATTTGTCTCTGAATTTTTCATAATACATGTTTCTTTTGGGGAAAAGGTCTATTTAAATTATTGACTAATGCTGGATTTCAAAATTATTAGATTTTAAACTTATTTAACAATTAGTGTGAGAGATCTCTTGCAAGCAAACTGGTGAACCCCTGGAATTGTGGTGCCTCAGAAAGATGAAAATGTCAAAGAAAAACATTTTTATTGAATGTCAGGATGTGAAGATCCTGGATTTCTGGTGGAATTTCTCATTGTTTCCCTTAAAAAAAAATCCTGAGCATCACTAAATATATTTGAAAAAGGACCATCAGTGTCATAGAATAGCACTTGGAATACTGCTTTCCTCTGTTCAGATGATGCTAAATTCTTTATTTTTTTCTTTTAAGGGTATGCTTTATTAAAGTTTTTTTTAATTTTCAAAATATATGCATGAATAATTTTTAACATGAACCCTTGCAAAACCTTGTGTTTCAATTTTTCTTCTTCTTCCCCCCACTCCCTCCCCTAGATGGGAAGAAATCCAATATATGTTAAACATGGTAAAAACCTATGTTAAATCCAATATATGCGTACATATTTATACAATTATCTTACTGCCCAAGAAAAATCAAAAACAAAGAGAAAAAAATGAGAAAAAACAAAATGCAAGCAAACAATAAAAAGAGTTAAATGTTGTGATCCACCCTCAGTTCCCTCAACTCTCTCTTTGGGTGTAGATGGCTCTCTTCATCATAAGATCATTGAAATTGGCCTGGATCATATCATTGTTGAAAAAAGCCACATCCACAGATGATGCTAAACTCTATCTCTAGAACTCATATCAAAGAGAGAGATAATTTCAGGGAGACTGCATGTCACCTTTTTAAATATAACAAGGTCATCTCTGGCAACCCCTGAAAGTTTAGCATGGGTAAATAACAAACAGGAGAAAAACTAGTAAGCTAAGAAGATTTGGATTTATAATTAATAATCTTAATAGCAGCAATAATAATAATATTAATATGCATATATTTGTACATTTATATGTATGTTACATATGTATGTACATACATATTATATATACATATGTATATATCATTTGATCACTATTATAGATTAGACTTTCTCATAGTCAAAAGCATAGTCAAAAGTTTTTTACCTCAAATCAACACTTAATTCCAGTCTCAATAGTCCTTCAATTATACTTCAAGATTCTAGATATAGATAGCAACCCACTGAAGGATGAGGAAATTGAGGTTTAGAGAAGATGTTATAGCCAAAGTCAAATGGCTAGTAAGAGATAGAGACAACATATGGAGGAAACTAAAGTAAGAAGGGAAAAATCATATCCTTTGATATAAAGAGGTAGGTAGGTAGTATAGTGGATAGAGCACTGTTTGCAATCAGAAAGACTTATCTTCATGGATTCAAACTCATTCTCAGACCTTTGCTAGCTATGTGGCCCTGGGCAAGTCACAAACTTATCTGTCTCAGTTCTTCATCTATAAAATGAGCTAGAGAAAAAAAATGGTGAACCAGTCCAATATCTCTACCAAGAAAATCACAAATGGGGTCACAAAGAATGGGAGACAATTGAAAAAACTGAACAACAATGATACACAGAATGTATAAAAAGGAAGAAGATGCCATCATTTTACATTCAGAATACAGCTTACTATTAATACAAGCAGTAGGAGATTGGGAGTATACCTGTGATTTAATAAATCTGCAATTCCAGGATGAAAATACTCCCTTTGGCAATGCTATTCAGCAATATCTCTTCAATTTGTAGACAATGAGGTTTGTCTAGAGCACTGAGGAATTAAAGGTCTTTCCCAGGGTTTTATAGTTATATGTCAGAGGCAGGATTTTCTCACTGTAGAACCTGTTTATCCACTGCTTCACACTACCTGTGAAATAAAAAATATATATTTGAGGATAGCTGTCCTGAAGATGGATGTGTCATTTTGCATTTCAAGCATCTTATGAAAACCAGATGGAATTTGTATATTGACCTTAGATGTGTAAGAAATAGAGAAATCATTTAGTATTTCTTGATTTTTATCTTCAGTCTCTTGTAAAGGGAAAATAGCACATTGCTATTTACCCTGACAAATCATAACTGAAATACCTTGCCAAGGATATTCAAAGGATAAGGTTATTTATGGGATTACTTTTAAACCCATGAGACATTTGGAGGGAAAGAGAAATAAATGAGGGGCATCCTCCTTATCACTGAAGTTGCCAGCCAGAACCAAGGATAGGAAGTCTGCTGACTGAAATATCAAGCCTACAGTGAGGGAGTTTTAATTTGCTCTTTGGGACCTAGGGAAATAAAGAAGGCACAAGATTCCACAAGAGTTCTTTGTCCCAAAGGCTGGGATCTCCTAGTAACAAGCACTTAATCATTGAGTGTTTGCCTGCCAGAAAAATATCATTAAGGTGCCTCAGTGATTAGAATCAGAGCCAAATTCCTTTGAGATGATGTTTCCCAAATATTATGGCACTGAGTGTGATAGGAAAGGGATTCCAAACAGTTCAGAACAATTTTAGTATATCCAGTCCCCATGCTTTCTGTTTTTCCTAACAATTAGATCCAAACAACTGATTTTTGCTCATTTGTCCCTGTTATGAGGAGACTTTCTGTTAGAGGACCAGAAGTGCAGGCCTTAAGACCTTCATGATAATCTCCCTTTAAGGGAGACTGAAAGTGTATAGAACATATGCAGGGGAAAATACTTACAATAACATTTTCCAAAGGTTGATACAGCTGTGTTCCCCAAATAATATTTTGGCTATCACCAGCTTATTTTTCTCCCTAATAGTAGCCCTAGCGTTTTGCTCTGACCTCTGATAAATAACTTGGCCAACTTCTGATATGCAACTGGTCACCAAAATCTTAGGATAAGTATCCTATTCTCAGAAAAGTACTTTGGAGCACACCCTCCCCACCAGGAAGAACACACCTTCCTCCAGGAGCATTTGCCTCTTCCTGCTGAATATATTCCTGTTTCTATGCTTCCCAAATGCAGTGCTGTTCTTATGTGAATTATACTGTTAGTGTGTACATCTGAGTTATTGGGTTTGCTTTTCCTTTTTCTCCTTCACCCTCCTCTTTATTGCTTGCAATAAACTTTTGTACTTAAATGATTCCCATTGTTTTAAAGGTTATTTTCAGAATCTGAACTCATTAAGACATTGTTTGCTCCTGAAAGAAATAACTCATTTTGGATCCTTATTCTATTCTAATCAGGATTAATCAATTTGATAGAATTATATAAGAATTCTGTATATAAGGCCCCAGAACTGTGAGCTTCCGATTCCAAGTTCTGAAGGCCCTCTACTCTTGTTTTGCCTTGTGATGATGACTAAGTCCAATATGGCAGAGATCACAACTACATGGAAAGTTTCCCAAAATATTTTTGAGTCTCCAGATCTATCCTTTGTCCAAAAGGAACAGATGACTATCTTATGACCACTTAGGTCACTGTGATGGCTTGCACCATTTCTTCCTGCCCAAATTAGGGAGAAGTCTGTCCATTTTCTGTGGAGATCTTCCTTGCTTCATCCAACTTGTGACCCTGTTGACATATTATTTTGCTTATTCAGTGGAATTATTTTGTATTTGATATAGCTGTTCCAGAATAATGACATCCAGCCCTACAAAAATAGGGCTCTAGAAGAATGAGGCATCTCAG
This sequence comes from Myrmecobius fasciatus, assembly GCA_023553655.1. NCBI lineage: Eukaryota > Metazoa > Chordata > Mammalia > Dasyuromorphia > Myrmecobiidae > Myrmecobius > Myrmecobius fasciatus. The sequence continues at coordinate 43,072 of JAJPUD010004616.1, read as the reverse complement.
ATAATGAGGTCTGAGATCCACTTCATTAGAGGGAACCATGGACTCTTTAATAAAATGCTCAATAAATAAATAAATAAATAAGAGGCTCAGATCTCTTCCTCAGGCTCTTTTTATCATAGGTGGGATAATTCCAATATCTCTGGCTGGCCCATGGGTTTTTCTTGAGACATAAACTGGGTGTCCCAGGAAAGACTTAACCTATTGATAGCCATATAAACACTGGTAGAGTTGGGCACTGTGAACCTATTTGTAAAAAGCAATGGTCAATAAGAGAACTCTATATCCTACCAAGAAAGGCTCCCTAATGCCAGGGGACTGTCACAAAATGCCTTCTAAATGGCCTTATTAATTAATGCCATTGGAAATGAGTTTCTCTTCTTTCTTAACAATTTCATCTTTGCTTTTTATTTTCTTTTGTATTCAATTATTTTGAATTGGCACTAAAAAGTAATATATTCCTTTGCTCTATTAGTGAAATAAGTTTAACTTGAGTCCATGGACATCTTTTTTTTAATATTTTCCTAAATATCTTTCAATATAACTTGTCTCCTTTGTAACCTATGTAATTCCTTTTCAAACATTTAAAAACATTATTTGAAGAAAGGGTCCACAGTCCTCAATATATTTTTAATATTGTCCAAAATACAAAAATTGGTTAAGAATTCTGAATTTGGAAAAGGAGCTTAGAGTTCATCTAGAGAAAGGAATCTCAAGAGGAATCAAGCTTCTGAAATGAAATATTTTGCTTAGTACTAACTCAGCTTGAGGAAATTCATTGTCAGAAGAATAATAAGAATTCATGTCCTTGTGGAAAACTAGTTATTGACTTAGATACATTAGGATTGAGTCAGTATATATTCCAATAAAAAATTCTACATTTTGATTCTTAGAGGGTTCCAAACTGTTTCTAGGATTCTCATGTGCTTAGAATGCAAACCTGTTGGGGCAGCTAGGTGGCACAGTGGATAGACCACCAGCCCTGAAGTCAGGAGGACCTGAGTTCAAATCTGGTCTCAGACACTTAACATTCTCTAGCTGTGTGACCCTGGGCAAGTCACTTAACCTCAATTGCCTCAGCAAAAAAAAAAAAAGAATGCAAATCTGTTTTTTGTTTTAAAGTTAAGAATAGAGGATATGATATTGACCACACCTATTGGTACTGTATGTCAACTATCAGCAAAATTCATTTCCATATTTAATGTTATCATACTAAAATCCAGGAGAATCTAAAAGAATGCTTACATATTTCTTCATTTATTAATAAAATTTCAATCTGTTTTTTTTTCAGGTGATCACAATTAAGCTCAGAACTCTACCCCAATTCATGAAATATCACTTAATAAACAAAGAATATCTTTTTCCCAAGAGCACTTTCTCTATCTCACTCGTCAAGCCTTCTAAAATTAAGCAAATATTAAAATCATTGCATATATAAAATTATTAAGAATTAAATCAATAATAAATCACAGAAAAAGATGCTGTTTTATACTGTTTTAGCTGTCACAATGATCATAAGGCAAGCCCTCTCAAACCTTCAGTATAGCTGCACTGAGAACATAATCCAACATCATTTAGTTCATTCAGGATAACAAATGAAATCTCTTCAAGAGAATCATATTCATCATCTTGAAAAGATTAAGATTGTTGTTGTTTAGTTTTCAGTTGTATCTGATTTTGTGACCCTTTGTTTTTGTTTTTGTTTTTGCTTTTTTCCCACAAAGACAATGGAGTGGTTTGCCATTCCCTTATCCAACTCAGAAGTGACAGTGAAGAACAGATTTATGAACTAAACCCACTAAATCTCCCTATACATGAATTGTTATATTGTGTGACACTAAATTACAGAATGGAAGTACATAAAAGGAGAGAATAGAGTGGAGAATAGAGGGTAATCTGTGATATATCGTATTTAAGTTTATGGGAAAACATGGAAATAAAGATAACTCATAGTTGCTCAGTAAAACGTGGTACTACAGTAAATGACAGAGGTGGCAAAGGGAGGGATTGAAACAAGGAAAGGATCCCAATCCAATGAGGGAAATAGGTCACAAAAGATCATTCCCATGACAAGAAAATTATGTTCAATAATGGAAGATGCAAATCTTATAATAGGTCTAATCAGCAAAGAGTTTGTACACAGAGAGACTGCTTCAAGTGAAATATTACCATGCTTCTATGGAAAATATTCAGGCTAAAAATAGAATCAGAGCTCCTCGGAGCAAATGGCATCTAAAATTATAGGAGAGTACAGATCTAGGTGGTAAAGTGCATGTCAAACAGGAAAGAAAATGCTAATGAAATGAAAGGGGTAAAATTGCACTATATGACTTAGGATAATGAAATTTCTAACATGGAGTAAATTTTCTGTGTTCACTAAGGCTAAGATCTACAAGGCAATAACAAAAAAAAAATGGATAGAAGAGAGAATAAATCTTAGTATATTAGAAGCTTTAATTCCCTGAGGAATATAAGGAAGCTAAAGAAGGAATAGTTAAGTATACATACCATGAATCTTAGAATAAATGTTTAAAGGAGATGGAAAGGAGACATTAATAAATGAAAGCAATAAGGTAAAGAGAGCCTTGTTAGAAAATATCACATAAAAAGAAAATTAAGAAATAAAAGAGATTAAAACAAGAGAAAAAGATTGTGAATTAACCTAATAATGGAGATGGAGAAAAGGGCAGGAAAGAAGGGGAAAATTAGAAAAGGAAATAAAAGAAAAAAGAAAAATAAGTAAATAAGTAAAATATGTGACCTCCCAATCTCTTTTGCTTGGTGCTTTCCATAATGCAGTTTTAGGCCACAACATATTAGGGAAATAGAGTCTTTCTGTCATTGTGTCTTGATCACTGGTTGTCCCCATGCCTGGAATTATTTTCTTTCTCACCTCTACCTCCTATATTTCCTGCTTTCCTTCAAATCTCAACTTAAATTCTCCCTTCTGAAAAAAGTATTTCATGATTCTTTAATGTTAGTGCAATTCCTTTGGCATCCCCTACAGTTTTCTGATACCTATCTTTTATCTGCCTAATTTCTTCCTTGACTCCCTCATTTTTTATATTTTGAGTTTCTGGCACATATTGTTATTCAATTATGTTTGAGTTTTTATGATCTCTTTTAGAGTTTTCTTGACAACGATACTGAAGTAATTTGCCATTTCCTTCTCCAGCTCATTTTACAGATAAGGAAATGCACGCAAACGGAGTTAAGTGATTTGTCCAGGGTCACACAGCTCGTAAGTGTCTAAGGCCACATTTGAACTTAGGTCTTCCTGATTCCAGGCCTGGGATTCTATCCATTGAACCACCTGGCACATAGTAAGTGCTTAAAAATGCTCATGCTTTGCTTCTAGCTTATAAATCCTTTAAAGGCAGAGGTAAAAAAAAAAATGAAAGCTGACATGTTAAAAATCTATGTCATTCAAAAATTCTATAGAAATAAATATCTCTAAAATTACATAATAATGCCAGAATGATGTCAAGAATATACAATGTTTCCTCTGGAAAGTGCATAGTTGGTGGAGCAGAAAATAGGAAAAGATGTGATGCAAAAGAATACCCTTAGTCTCAAGAAAGTTTCAGGGTTGCTACAAGCAGTTAGGCACTTAGGAGTCTAGGCAGAGACTGATGCACTTCAGCTGCCAAGATGAACATTCTGTCCTTTGGTGAGAATATCCTGAAACACTTCCTGATGTTAATTATTAAGAAGATAAAGAAAAACTTGCTTCTTGGACATTAGGAGCAGTGACCAGTGAAAAAAGACTGATGACAAAGATAGGATTTTCTGAGAAATGTTGGCAGTGGAAACTTCAAAGGAATTGGCTCTGAGTGATAACACTGACATGTTGTAACATTAATATAATGAAAGAAAGTTATATCAAGGGAAGTTACTAAAGCTCTAGCTTCTTTGAAAAACTGAAAAAGTCCAGGAGCAGATAATATCTATAATTACTGGCTCAAATTCTTTACAATGGAATAAGAATTATAGCAAGAAATTTTTCAGATCAAAATCTGATCTCATCTTTCTTAATATAAAACATTTCAAAGCTGTAGCCAGTGCTACTTATCTTGCAATCTTAAGCTTAACTATTAATGCAAAAAGATGGACATTTAATAGAAAAATAAGATTTTGAAGTATTCCTAGGAAGAAATCCAGGCCTGAAAAATTATTTGCTGCTTGTCAAATCCAAAATAGGTACATCAAACGTGGCTCTCTTCAACAATGAAATGATTCAAACTAGTTCCAATTGTTCAGTGATGAAGAGAGCTATCTATACCCAGAGAGAGAACCATGGGAACTGAATGTGGTTCACAACATAGCATTTTCCCTTTTCATGATTGCTTGCTTGCATTTTATTCTGCTGCTTCTTTTTTTTAAACTTGTTTGATTTGATTTTTCTTGTGCAGCACAATAATTGTATAAATATATATACTTATATTGGATTTAACATATATTTCTACCATGTTTAACATATATTGGACTACTTTGCCATATAGGAGAGGGCGTGGGGGAAGGGAGGGAAAATTGGAACACAAGTTTTTGCAAGGGCTAATGTTAAAGAATTGTTCATGCATATGTTTTGAAAAATAAAAAGCTTTAATAAAAAAATAGGTACATCAAAAGTTTTGATTTCATCAAGAACATAGAAAATACAGTACTAAATAAGTATCAGAGCTTTGAATCAAAGCCATCAAACTGCAGATAATAAAAATACACAAAAAGTAAACAAATAAAACAACCAAGGAAGAGAACAACAACAACAACAACAAAAGGTGATTAGGAGATTTCTTTCTAAATTTACGTAAGAAGATAAGAGTGGAAATAGAAGTCAAATGGATATTACTGTGGGGAAGCAGGCCTGAAACATCAAGGTCTAAACATGACTACTCTCCCACCTTTAAGGGAGTCAATTTTATGTGTGTGAGACTGAAATACAGAATGTGAAGGAAAGGAAAAAGGGGAGAAGAGGAATATGAAAGAGGGGAGAGATATCGGATGTACCTAGAAGTCAAAGGTTAACAGTAAAGGGAAAAAAAGAATCCTGAAATTTCTCAGTGCGAAGAGAGCCTGAAAGAGAATGGGTGAGGAAATAAAGGGAAAGATTGAAATAGGAAAAGGGAAAATTTTGTTCCAGTGATGGGAGATGGAATCATTGATGAATCTTCCCATGGAAGATGAAAGGTATTCTATAAAGGAAGATAGGATCTTACAATGGATATTATATGCAAGGATTTGGTATTTAGAAATACTGCCTGTGCCTCAGAAGGAGATTCAGAATTCCTGGGGTACAACTGACACTCAGAAGTCAGAAGGGTAGGGGGGAAAAACCCAGGAAAAAGATTTACAAGAAAATGAAGGGAAATGATCAAGAGAAATGCAGAGGTCATTAATAAACTGAAAAACCAGGCACAGGTAGGAAGATTTCTACCAATGGGCAATATTTTATCAATTGTCAAGATACCCACAGACATTGTTTTCCAGACTTAAGGCCCAGGAAGCAAGCTGTGCTTTGTGCTTATCCTTTGGATGATCTCATCCTCTGGCAAAATGTATTGCCTTGACCAACACCAGATGTTCTCTGGGGAATTTATGATTTTCTTATCAATTGATAACTGTTTAGATTTGTTGGGGCTTGTAATAGCTAAGTGAACCAAACCAGAGCTTGCATTCTTTTCCTCCATGTTAATTCTTGTTCTACACTCTGCTGAACAATCACAAGGTTCAACAACCCCTAAGAAGTGAGACAATCAATTTTGGAACTGTTCCTACCAGACATAAGCCAATAAATGGCAAACCATGGGAAGTGCTAAATCAAGACTTAAGAATGAGGGTGTTGGTGTCTGCCTTTTTTTCCCCCCAGGAATATAAACTCAACCCTTGCCCCAGCAAGTCAAATCCTCCTACTTTAAGGGGGTTGGGAGATGCAGAAATTTTGGCTTTTAAACCTCATTTCCTCACTTTGAAATTAAACTGTTTGATTCCTGACTCTCTTGTCTCTGGCCTGCTTTGTTCTACTCCCACCACCTGACAGGTTAGAAGCCATTTCTAGTGGATTGACACAATCACTTGAAGGTTTTTTATAAGAGTGCAGCACAACAGAGGAAAATTTAAAAAAAAAAAAAAAAAAGGTGGCATCCACAAGGCAAAAAGAGAAATTGTTTAGAAGAAAAAAACCAAAATATGTATTCAAAAGTTTTAATTCCATGATGAACAGAGAACAAAAAAGGACTAAATCTTTTCAGTCTAAAATAGGAAAAACAAACAAAAAAGAAGATAAATAATGAAGAGAATAAAAAATGTTTTTAACTCTCCATTCCTGTGCCTTCTCTCAGGGCTCAGCTGCCTCCCACCCTCCCCATCATCAAAATAAAATAAAATAAAATAAACCTAAAAAAAAAAAAAGTTCTCCAAGTGAAAGCGGAAAATGGACGAGGCACAGAGACTAGTAACGCTGCACTGGGGGCTTAGTTTGAGAGCTTTGGCGCCGAGAGAGGAGACCTACTCCCCTCTCCCCACTTCCTGCGTGTCTGTCTGCTTATCCACCTGCGCTGGAGATCTGAGTGTCTGACCCGGCATCCTGACCTCTCCCCAGCGAGTGCTGAAGATCTGAAGATCCCCTCTGATCCGTCCTTGTTGGGCCCTCATGTATGTGTTCCTGCATGTTGTTCCTCCCTATTCCTTACTGGCCCATACAAGGCTGGCCCAGGCCCTTGCTTTCAGCCTGCTGCTCTGACTTACGACTCAGGCCCCGAGGTGTCCCTGAACCGTGTCCCACGTCTGAGGGCCCCACGCTCTCCTTAGTGGCTTCTCTCCCGTGAGAGAATCCCAATCCGGTTCCAGCTGCCCACACCTCCACCCTCTTACCTCTCCACCCCCTTACCCCCTCACCCCCCCACCTCCTATCTGAAATCCCCCAACTTTTGGCAGGATTTCTTCAAGGGGAGGGGATTTTGAGATTGAAAAGCCATTTAACTGGGAAGAGTCTGAGGGTCACCTGAGGGGCAGCAAGATCACTCTTATTGGATGGTTCAAAGATCTGACATGTGTAACATGTGTCTGTGATTCCCAGGACATTGTCTCTACATTTCTATGTTGCTTGACTCAGACTTTCTCTTGCCCCTTGTGTGTTACTAAATTTTGGCCTCATGTTTTTTTGTTTTATTTTGTTTTTTCTACTTGTTTTAATTCCAGAAGGAGTTATTATTTTTTTTTTGCTTTTTTTTTTTTTTTTTTTTTGCTGAGGCAATTGGGGTTAAGTGACTTGCCCAGGGTCACACAGCTAGGAAGTGTCTGAGACCAGATTTGAACTCAGGTCCTCCTGACTTCAGGGCTGGTGCTCTATCCATTGCACCAACTAGCTGCCCCTGGAAGGAGTTATTCTTGAAGGGTCTTGCAGTCTTGTGGGATGGGAAGATGAGCACAGCTGTGAACAGTTGCCCCATGACCTTCCTGGATATGGGTGACTTGCATTCAGCTGTCCCCAAAGTCATGATGTATGAGAAGTCCAGCCCTGCTGGATCTAAACTCTCTATGCAGGCCTTGGAGAACATGATTACCAGGTCCTCCCTGGGATATACCTATGTCAACTTCCAGCAGCCAGAAGATGCCGAATGTTCCTTGGATATCAATATCTTCAGTGTAATTATAGGCAAATACATCCATATTATGGGGGTCTCTGCAGGATCTCTTAGGAAATCAGGAGCTGGGAATTTTTTCATTAAAAATCTGACTAAATCCATAGGCAACAACATAAGTTATGACACCTTTTCAGCATAGGGTAACACTTTGTCCTACAAGGTGGAGTATGATGAAAGGTTATGCATTTGTGCACTTTGAAATCCAGGGTGCTACAGATAGGGTCATCAAGAAGGTGAGCTACATGTTTCACCACAATCATAGTATTGGACCTGGCTGCCAATACTAATGTATATAGTAAAAACTTTGACAATGGCACTAGTGATGAAAGGTTAAAAGAACTATTCTGCAAATAAGGCAAAACTCTCGAGGGTAAAAGTGATGACTGACTCTAGTGGAAGACCAAAAGCTTTGTTTTTGTGAATTTTACAAAACATAAGGATACCAGTAAGGCAGTTGAACAAGTGAATGGAAAAAAAAACATCAATAGGAAAATGGTATTTTTAGGCTGAACATAGGGGGAAAAAATTGAAGGTAAGGTTGAATTAAAACCAAAATGTGCATAACTAAAGCAATTAGCTGCTCCTGGGGTAAATCTCTATATTAAGAATCTGAATGGAGTTTCCCCTGGAAAACCACATGAAACCAAACCTCTGAACAGAGTCTGACAGAAAGAAACCACTCTGCAGTTCAAGACAGACTGAAAAATCTTTAAGAAAGTTCATTCTCATGGGGGTGAAAAGAGTGTTCAACCCAGGTTAGATAGTCTGGGAAAACCAGTGAAAAAGTCTTAATCACAGCAAATCAACAACTAAGATCCTCAGTCCTAGCTCAATAGGAGCAAATCTATGAGGCAGCTTCCAGTCCCAGCTCAGAAGGCAAATTCTGGGGAACCAGGCTGTTTCCTAAAAAGAGCAGGCAAAGCTAGCCCCTGCAAACAGAAGGGATCCATATACTCAAAGCCAAGGCTCAGAGCTACATAGGAAGCTTGGGACAGCACCATCTTTATCCCAGGAGTAGAGCTCCACCTTAAAAGTAAAAAAAGGAGGAAATACCAAAAGAAAAGGAAAGAAAATGAGCAAGAAACAGAAAAGAACTTTGACCATAGAAATCTATTATATGGTGACAGGGTAGAGCAAAACACCAACTCAGAGAAGGACAGAATATTCATAGAAGAAATCTCAAAGAGTGAGATAAATTGATCTCAAGCCCAAAGAGGTTTCTTGGAAATGTTCATAAAAGACTCCAAAAGGAAAATAAGAGAGTTAGAAGAAAAAATTGAGAAAAGAAATGAGAGTTATGCATGAGAGAATCAACATTTTGAAAAAAGAAGGGAAAAAATTGTCTCAAGAAAACAACTAAACAGTAGAATAAAACAAATGCAAAAAGAGATACAAAAATAACTGAAGAAAATCTCACATTAAAAACTAAAACAGGGCAAATGGAAGCTAATGACTTTGTAAGACAGCAAGAATCAGACAAATAAACTAAAAAGATGAAAAAATGGAAGAAAATGTGTTATACCTCATTGGCAAAATAGCCAACCTGGAAAATATATTCAGAAGAGACAATCTAAAAATTATTGGCCTAGTTGAAGTTGAAGGCCATGACCAACAAAAGATCTTGGATGCCATTCTAACAAGAGACCATTAAGGAAAACTGCCCCAATATTCTAGAAAGAGAAGGGGAAATACTCATTGAAAGAGTTTATCTTTCACCTCTGAAAGAAATCCCATAAGGAAAACCCCAAGGAATCTTGTTGCAAAACTCCAGAACTACAATCTCAAGGGGAAAATACTGCAAGCTATTAGACAAAAACAATTCAAATATCAAGCAGCAACAGTCAGGATTACCCAGAATCTGGCAATTTCTACAATAAAAGATCAGAGAGCCTGGAATACCATATTCCAGAAGGTAAAGGATCTGGAGTTACATCTAAGAATTAACTACCCAGTGAGACTCAGCATCATCTTTCAGGGCAGGAGATGGAGTTTAGTGAAGTAAGATACTTTCAATTTTTTCTATTGAAAAAAAAAACAGAATTAATCAGAAAATTTAATTTACAAACACAGGATTCAAGAGAGCTATAGAAAGGTAAACAGGAGGAAAAGATATATTTAAGGTTAAACTGTTTACATCCCTAGACAGGAAAATGATATGTGTAACTCTTGAAAATTGTATCTGGCACTGGGCCAGGTAGAGAGGAGCATCACATGGACTGAGGATGTAGTTGTGAATGGACTCTGATGTGATGACCTCAGAGAAAAAGACATTAAGAAGTAGAAAAAATATCTGTACTGGAAAAAGAGGAAAGGGGAGGTATGATAGGACAATTAGTTCATACCAAGAGACTCAAAAGACCTATTACAATCAAGGGAGAAAAGGGAGAGGAATGAGTATTGTCTGAAGCTTGAACTCACGAGTTTTGGCTCTAAGAGGGAATAACAATCATTCAGTTGGCTATAGAAATTCAGCTAATCCTATTAAAAAGTAGGAGAAAGAGGAAAAGGAAAAAGGAGGGATAGGAAAGAAGCAAGAGCAGGAACACTAGGAGGAAAAAAAGGTAAGAGAAGGGGTAAAGTTTTATAGAAGATAAGATAATGGAAAGAGTGGGTTAAAAAAAGCACTACTAAGAGAACGGTTAGGGGTGATAGGAAATGAGATATCAGGTGGGGGAGGTAAAAAAAATACCCCACAAAGGACAGAGTGAAAAGAGAAACAAAAGTATATATAGGGGAGAAAATAGGATGGAAGGAAATACAGAGCTAGTAATCATAACTGTTAATGTGTCTCCCATAAAATGGAAGCAAATAGCAGAGTGGATTAAAAAACAGAATCATACAATATGTTGTCTACAGGAAACACATTTGACAGAGTAAAGGTAAAAGGCTGGAATAGAATTATGCTTCAGCTGAAGTAAAAAAAGCAGGGGTAACAATTCTGATCTCAGATAAAGCAAAAGTAAAAATAAATCTTATTAAAAGAGATGAGGAAAAGTACATCTTGATAAAAGATACTGTGAATAATGAAGTATATACTAAATGTGTATGCATCAAGTAGTAAAGCAGGCAAATTCCTAGGGAAGATTTTTAATCAGTTACAAGAAAAAATAGACAGCAAATATGAAGTCTGAGTTAGTCCTGCTTACTGGGACAGAGAATTCAGCATCATATTGCAGAAAGCTATAACTGCTTCAAGTCTAAAACTTCATTAATTTTCCCCAGCATACTAAACTTATTGGCTGCCTTTCAGTAGCTAAACTTTCAGGAAGTCTTTCTGGTTGGCTTCATTTTCCCCTTAGAAATTTTTCAAAGTAGCAAAGTCTATAGGTAACACTAAGTACAATACTAGAAAAAGATTTACCTGCATTTCACAAAGAAAAAAAACACAGACAAAATGATTTAAAAAAAATACTTGTCCAGGCTCATATACCCAATTCATCAAACAGCAATGATTAGTTACTAGTATGTGTCAGAGGTATAACTTGAATCCACATCCCTCTGGCTTGAGGGCTAATTCATGACCTTAGCATTCTATGGAAGGCATTTGATGGAATAAAGCAAAACTAAATCTAATCTTAAAAATTTTAATTTGCTACAGTTAAAAGACTTCTTCAGGCCATTTGGGACTCATTTTAATTTTTACATATTTTAGCATAATATGAGAGTTCTATTTTTTTTAATTCACCCTCTGCACTCCTATATGGGAAGTTCCAGACCAATAAGAAATTCTCTAAAGAGGCTGCCAGTTTAGCAGAGTACTCTCCCCCTAGTATCATGCCAAAATTAATTTTTTCCAAAAGAGTAAACATTGGTATTTTACTATTACTAGAACCCATTGTTCTAAAGGGAGAAGAGAAACCAACCTGAGAAACACCTAGTTCAAAAATATAGGGATTTGGGGCAGCTAGGTGGCGCAGTGGATAGAGCACCAGCCCTGAAGTCAGGAGGACCTGAGTTCAAATCTGGTCTCAGACACGTAACAGCTGTGTGACCCTGGGCAAGTCACTTAACCCCAATTGCCTCAGCAAAAAAAAAAAAATATATAGGGATTTACAGCCATATCTGCCCCAATGATGAGGGAGCTTCTTTTAGTTTAGAAGAATTTGAGACTGAAAAGAAGAGTCTGACCTCTAGAAACAGTCTTCTGTGAAGTTTCTGAAAGTTTGTGCGGGGGGTCTAAGTCTGGTCTCAAAAAGGCTGGCTTTGCCAAAAACTGTGGTGCATGAAAGCTGAAATAACTTTAGAAAAAAATGGTTTGAGCTTCTAAGGATATCTATTAAGCAATGTCTGCCAATTGTATAACAAATCGGGACCAGACTTCCTCAGTTTGTCACTGAATCCTGAATATAGGGGAAAACATTTTTATGCATTAAAAGAAAATAATTAATTAACAGGAAATAAACCAGAATACAAGATTAGGTCATCTGATTGCTGATTAGAAGAAAAATTAGAGTTTTTCTGAGTTGGGAGAGGAATGAATGAGTTTCAAGAGTTGGTAGGGGTAGAACAATCAGGTGGGCCTTTCCAGATGTTAATTCTCCTAATTAGCAAGCAAATAGAATTTACAGAAATTTAAAACTTAGGTGTCAAAATGCAGTCAGTTTTAGAAGATAGAATTTATTTGATTCACATAACTCACAATATTCTCTGAAGAAACTATCCCCTTCCTCTGAGAATTTTATATTCTGCCATTACTGATTAGAGAAATGCAAATTAAAACAACTCTTGAGATACCACCTCAATATTTCTCAGATTAGCTAAGATGACAGGAAAAAATATTGATAAATATTGGAGGATATACAACAAAACTGGGATGCTAATGCATGGTTGGTGGAGTTGTGAAATAATTTAACCATTCTGGAGAGCAATTTGGAATTATGCTCCAAGGGCTTATATGCTGTGTATAACCTTTAATTCAACAAATGGGTCTACATCCTAACTAAATCATAAAGGAGAGAAAAGGGCCTATATATGCAAAAATGTTTGTATCAGCTCTTTTTGTGGTCTCAAAAAATTGGGAAATGAATTAGATGCCCATCAATTAGGGAATGGCTGAACAAGTTGTCATATCTGAAGGTAATCAAATATTGTTGGATAAAAAATGATGAACAAGCTGAATTTAGAAAGGCCTGAAGTGTTGCTGAGGGAAACAAGAAGAACCAGGAATACATTGATGATCAACTATGAAAGACCTGGTTTTTCTTAGTAGTTCAGATATCCAAGGCAATCTCAACAAACTTTGGATAGAAAATTCCATCTGCATCCAGAAAGAGAACTATAGAAATTGAATGTAAATCAACACATACCATGTTCACTTTTTTTTCTGTTTTTTTTTTCTCTCATGGTTTTTCCCTTTTGTTCTGATTTTTCCCCAACATGATTCATAAGGAAATGTGTATTTAAAAAATTAACATGCATATATAACTAGAACAAAATAAAACAATTAATTTAAAAAAAAGAATCTTACATTCTATTAGGAAGACTTCATTTCATTACTGGATACCCAAAACTATTAAACAATTCCTTTCTTTTCTGCTGAAGAAGAACAATGGCTTATTAAAGAGAGCTGAATTGAGATTTGAGGAAGATATATGCTTCAATTAATTGAAATATCCAATCTACTCTAATAAGAACTTATTGTGTACAATGGTACTGTGCTGGTTACTAGAGATATAAAGATAACATAGAAAATCCTGATACTAAGAAAATTTCATTCCTTCTCTAAGTTTCAATTTTCCCAAATACAAATTTGTATAGTTAAATAACATAAAACTCAATTTAACCATCAATTTAAGACAATTGGGAAATTTATTCTAATGGAATTTGTTGAAAGATAGAAGGGAAAATAGAGATGCTCTATTCTTTAAGAGAAAAACAATGAGCAAAAATAATTTGGTTTTCTTTACTCTTTGACCAATTATTTTGATAATAATTTGTGATCGGCTATAATTTTACCTTTAGTCCTTTGTGCTTAAATCATTATTTTCCTGCATCTTTTTATAGGTATATTTTATATATTATTATATATATACTTTTTGACTATTGCTGGGCAATTTTTATTTCATGCTTCTTTCATGTTGCTTATGATTAGGCATATATAGACAAGTTTTCATGATTTTCTGTTTTTTTTTTAAATCACATGGTAAGGAAACCAAAAAAACTTTTTGACCTAATTCAATACTCTGCATATAGTAAGTACTTAATAAGTGTTTATGTTTGAATACTGTTATTGTATTCTCAGATTTCAATTCAAATCATATGGTGTTTATTGATCAATTACTTTATGCAAAGAATAGTGCTAACCATTGTGAGGACATCAAAGATGATTTAACTCACAATCTTGAAGGGAAATGTATATAAATGTAAGAAGAGTATCAAATTAATTAATTCTAATAATTTTATGGCATCTTTATTTTGAGCCATCTGAATTTCATCTTCCATGGATATCAACATGTGTATTACCTTCTTGCCTTTTTGCTATGAAGATATTAGAAAAACTCCTTTGACTCCCAATGACACATTCAGTGCAATAGTCTCACTGACTGCTTTTTTTGTGGTCTATATAAGTGAGGATGTCTGATGGCTGGGTGCTTGCCTCCTCACTCTTCAGGATTCCTTAGCTGACTTTTCTTTTACATCCTTCTCTCTTTTTCCTTTCTACCAATAAGTAGTTGACTTCTTACAGAAGTACATAGCAATGGTACATATATGTTTGCACATGGCCTTAATATTTAAAGATTCTCTTTTTAAAAGTCAATTTTCTGTATAGAGGAGAAGACATTTTGAATTCTCTAAGCAGTATGATCCCAGAATAGAGCCTTATAAGCAGAAAAGAAAGATCTCTTATAGAGCATAAATTTTTGGATTTGCCTTGTTAGGAAGCCCAGTTTCAACACTTCCAGAGTTCAACTGTGTAGACAATAGTATTCCAGAGGAATGAAATTTCCTCAACATCATGATTCTTGGAAAGGTAAAAGGATTACCAACCACACTATTCCAAACAAAACCTTTGATCTCCTAAAAAAATGCCTGAGATCCCCAAACCTCTTCAGAACTATTATAACCTCCAAATTGAACTAGTAGCATGTGTTAAGCAGGCCGTTTGAACTGACTAAAGGCATAGGCCCATGGCCCAGGTCATCTTGTGTTCCCTTTTTCTGCTATAATCTAAAAACCATCATACTTCATAGTAATATTCCTGGTTGTATACTTTTCCTGCATTGCCCTTTATCACTTTAAAAGTATAAATCTTGGCTTCACTATAAGAGAGGCTGTAGTATTACCTTAATTTGTTGTGTTGGTTATTGCCTCAATTCAAGGGGATTGATTATTGGACTCCCCTAGTATTCTTCCCTTGTTATTTCAACTTCTTGCTCCCTAGTGTTTATAGTTGAATCATATTGTCTTCCCTTTCAGGATTCCTTTTTCCCCTTTTAAAAGAAAGAGCCAAATAAAATTTAAAATAAAAAGGCTTTTGCTATCATCATTGCCTAACTCTGGAGCCTTTTTTACTATCAAAAACCGACCACAATATAGCAAATAATATTTTTAGCTCATATAAAGTTGAGAAAGATTACAATCTTAAAGCAATGGAAGCAAAGATGAGCCAAAAAATCACAAATTTTTAAGGAATTTTCATTTTTCTTATGCTAGTTTGAAACCTGGGTTGAGACAAGCAAGGTTTATGTCTCAGAATGTCCAGTTAGTTGCTTAAGATGGGAATATACTGAAGAAGTGAAACTGAAAACAGTGTGGAGGGCCATCTGGTGGCTTCTGCAGATATAGTATTCCAAGTAGCTCTGCAATCACCAACCTTTAGATACAAAAATAAATGAATGAATGATTCTGGGAGGGGAAGACCCTCAGTATTTTGGCCAGGGTCTGACCAAAGCAGAAATGACTGCAGGCTTGGCCTGGGACCTAATAGTGGCCCATTAAAATCAGATTGGTTTTGGTTTAAGGCCTGATCTTTAAGAAAGAAATCTAGCCAGTAAACCCCAAAATATCTTAAGAGGGTTCAGATGCAAAAGAGAAAAAAAAATGTTTTTAAGAGCATCTGTAGGTAAGGGTGTGATACCTAAATGGACAGAAGGAAGAAAAGAGGGAAGGAAGGAGGAAAGTAAGAAGGAAAGGAAGGAGGGAAGACTTTTTTTTTTTTTCTAACTGTGAAAGGAGATTCTTTGCCTTAATTGATGAGGACCTGAATAGTGTTTTGGACAGAGAGAAACTAAAGAATTGATGCCTGAGGCAAGTAGGGAGAAGGCACTGGGAGAGATCAGTTTAGCTCCATGGTCCCATCTTTTGGGGAGGTCATCCAGTCTGAAATCCAAGTTATAGCAAACTCTTGAAGACCCCCCCCGACCCCATGGAGGTCTCAAGCTCTCACCTTGCCATGCCCTGTGAGAAATTCCAGTTATGTCCCTGAGGTTAAATTTTCCCTATAAAATCTACTTATGGGCTATCCCATAGCTGCTACCCTCCTTTCGGTTAGTCTGCTATGACACTCTACCTCTTGCTGTCTTTCTCCTTACCCCTCCCCCATGCCATGTGCTATTTCCCCTAACTCCACTCTGCTTTCCAATGCCATTTCTCTTCCTCTTTTAGGGTGTTAATTCCTTTTCAGGATTTAGCCTGCCAGCTAAGGGCATGCTCCAACCTCATGGAACTTGCTTTTTATATACTCTCCCAACTCTATTTCATATTTACCAGTTCCTATGAATGGACAAACAACAATAAATTCCAAAAAACAGTGTTTCTATGAGTGGGATATATACAATTTATGCTTATTTATTACTTTGCTAAAATTTTCCATTTTTCAAAAGCAATCTCATGCCAGTCCATAATAGTTCCTGGGGAGGTATAGAGTGATCTTATCTCTCATTAGCCTTTTCATCTTCTTCAACCCATTTGATGATCAGTGGGTAAATTCTATATAGACCAATCCCCATTTAGTTCTAAATTCTTGTACTATAGGCACAAACCTCCCAATTTAGGGGCATATTCTTCTATCCTTAAGTCCCTAACTCTTCTGCATATCTAAGCAGATAAGAAATGACCCAGAATAGTGGGTGGATTGCTGAAGTTGGAGTTCAAAATCCTTGTATTTGAATATCAATTCTGATACTTACTTTATAACCATAAATGACTCATCTACTTTAATCTGAGACTCAGTTTTCTCAGCTGTGAAATGGACAGAAACTTGTCTATAATTATTACTTTAATACATAGGATTATTATAGTCTCCAAAAGATAAAACATATATAAAATACATTGCAAACTTTAAACCTTAAATGTTAGTTATTACAATTCTTACAAAATAAATATACATTAATTATGAGCATAAGCATCATTTAGTAAAAGGAATAGAATTCTCTAAATCATAAAACATATAAACAAACAGTATACTGAGTGGTCTCCAGAGAAAAAGCTAAATGCAACTCCAACTCATAAAAACTAGAAAGGAGAGGCAGAAAATAAAAAAAAAGTTTTATACCATCTACCACCTATTTAAATTAGGCACATTCTGCTTTCTTTTAGGTTTTAAGAATAGAATTAATGTTTATTTCTATGTTTTAGATCAAAATTCATTATGCCATAAAAACAACAGGTAGCAGTAGTAACAGTTTACATTTATGTTGTACTCTATGATTACACAATGTTATTTTATCTTGACAACTATACTATCATTGTTTGATTTCCAGCAATCTTAATTTTAGAGATAAGGAAGATAAGATCCAGAAAAAAAGAAAGTAAAGCAACTTTAAAAAGGGGCAGGATAAAAGAAAGAGCCAGAATTTCTATCCATATCTGTTTTTTTTTTTCTTTTTGCTGAGGCAATTGGGGTTAAGTGACTTGCCCAGGGTCACACAGCTAGGAAGTGTTAAGTGTCTGAGGCCAGATTTGAACTCAGATCCTCGTGATTTCAGGGCTAGTGCTCTATCCACTGCACCAGCTAGCTGCCCCTCTATCCATAATTGTTTGACACCAAAATCAGTGTTCTTTTTCACAGAGCATGTAATCTTTCATACAGTGCATTTTATTGAATTTTTGAAATATATAACTAAAACATCAAAGACATTATTCTGTCCCATATAAGGAGAGACTCTAGATCCTTCATTTCCAATGCTGTTGTGACACTCTGCTGTTAGTGTTGACATTCTGTCAGTCACCCAGTAGTATTTCAGATAATATTTCCACAGATGCAGATGTGAGTATATTCCATTGGCTTGGTAAGTCAGTGAACTTTTATTAAGCATCTACTATGTACCAGGCATTATGCTAAGCCCTGGAGATACAAAGAAAAGCTGCTCTCAAAGATTCACTATTTAATGACTGCATGCAAACAACTATGTACAAACTAGATACACACTTGAAGGTAATCCACAGAAAGAAGGCATTAGAATTAAGGAAGATGAGAAAAGACTTTCTATAGTGGGTGGAATTTGAAGGTAACCCTTTCTATAGTGGGTGGAACTTGAAGGAAGTCAGGTAAACCAGTACAAATGAGAATAGAGAGCATTTCATAGGTGAGGTACAGTAATAGAAAGTTTTCAGAGTTGGGAGAGAGAAAAGGGGAAAGTCCTATGGGTTTGTAAATCTGGAAAAGTGTGTGTGTGTGTGTGTGTGTGTGTGTGTGTGTGTGTATGAAGAGATTTGAATGTCAAATAAATTTTTTATTTAATTTGAATAGGATGGATAACATGATCAGATCTGCAAATACATTCTCTAACATTCCCAGCACATAGTCATCTAGCATCTGTTGGAATACTGCACAGTGAGAGCCCATTATTTTCAGGGCATTGTCTCTAGTCTTCATTGTTTAACTAACTTTTTCCTCTTATCCTTGCATCACTTCCTTTTCTAAAAGACCTCTTAATCCCCTCCTTACTATGAAAATCTTTTCTCAAGAACTGATCTGATAACAATTATTTATATCTAATTTAGATTAGATGAATGAGTTTTTTCCCTCTCCAAGAAAAATAAAAATATAGAGAGAATTGACCCAAATATAAAAGAATTCAAGCCATTTTTCCAATCGATAAATGATTAAAGGATATGAACAGACAATTGTCAAATAAAGAAATCAAAGCCATTTCTAGTCATGATAAAATGTTCTAAATCACTATTGATTACAGAAATGCAAATTAAGACAACTCTGAAGTATCACTCCACACCTCGCATATTGACTAAGATGACAGGAAAAGCTGTGGGATGCGAGCAGGGATGTGGGACTACTGGGACACTAATGCATTGTTTTTTGTTTTTTTTTTGCTTTTTGCTGAGGCAATTGGGGTTAAGTGACTTGCCCAGGGTCACACAGCTAGGAAGTGTCTGAGACCAGATTTGAACTCAGGTTTTCCTGACTTCAGGACTGGTGCTCTAACCACTGCGCCACCTAGCTGCCCCCACTAATGCATTGTTGATGGAGTCTATCCACTGTGGATACCCTTTGATCCACCAGTGCCTCTACCAAATCTGTGTCCCAAAGAGATTATAAAAGAGAGGAAAGAATGCATATGTGTGCAATAATATTTGTAGTAGTTGTTTTTATAGTAGCAAGGAACTGGAAATTGAATGAATGCCCATTAGTTGGGGAATGGCTAAACAAAGTATGGTACATGAATATAATGGAATATTATTGTTTTATAAGAAATGATTATCAGGCTAAATTCAGAAAAGCCTCAAAAGACTTACATGAATTCATGCTAAGTGAAAAAAAAGATTGTATACAGTAACAAGATTGTGATGATCAACTATGATGAACTTGTCTCTTTTCAACAATGCAGTTATTCAAAGCAATTTCAATGAATTTGTTATGGAAAGTGCCATCTGCATCTAGAGAGAGGATTGTGGGGACTGAATGTGGATCAAAGTATAGTATTTTCATCTTTTGTTGTTTTGTTTGCTTGTTTTTTTTCTTGTAATTTTTTCCCTTTTGATCTGATTTCTCTTACACAGCTTGATGAATCTGAAATTATATTTAGAAGAACTGCACATGTTTGACCTATATCATATTGTGTGTTGTCATGGGGAGGGGCAGGAGAAGGAGAAAAGTTTGGAACACAAGGTTTTACAAAAGTGAATGCTGAAAACTATCTTTGCATGTTTTTGGAAAAATAAAATACTTTTTAAAAAGAAAGAGAGAGAGGTATCTGTCTTGATAGTCCTTAGGCTAATAAAATTAAACTCTAATAGAAACCAGTCTCATTAATCCATATGTAAAAATCCCCATGGTCCACATATTGAATTAATTTTAAAATGTAACATCTATATTTTATTGCAATTTATTTATTTTGTTTAATGCCTAGCAATTGCATTTGGGACACACTCAGGAGTGCTGTGGACTGCATACTACATTAATACTATTCTAAGGTTCAACATCTCTGCTCTAAACACAACTACTCCTAGAGCCTAACTATAGTGGTTCATAAAGTATTGTTCACAATAATAGTCTAAGTAGTTTCTTGTAGAATCCACATTTGTCTTATGGAAATAATTGTATTCTAGTTTATGATTTAAATAACTATTAATATTCAATTTTTAAAATTTATCCAAAGCTGTTTTTTTTATACTTAAAGTCCAATGTCATAGGCTTATGATTAGTCCCCTGATTTTAACAATGAGGAAACAGAGGTTGAGAGAAATGTTTTGCCCAGTATCATGCAATGGTGAAAGAAGGAGAGTAGGACTGGGGTCTACCCAGCAGAATAAAAGTAAAATAGGCACTTATCTTGTTAATTTAGTCTATATGACCTGTCAACCCAATATTTCAATCCTCACTCCCTAGACAAAAATTCCCTTTGAGTTTCTGAAAATGTATGTGTTACTTATATTAGTCAGATGGTTACTAACTTTTCTCCTACTATGTGCCAGGTAGATTCAGCTCCTCTGGGCACTAAGGAAACTGTCACCAAATGACAAACTCATTGATGGTTTATAGAGTGTGAAAAGAGTCTAACCCTTGAGTAAGACTATTGTCTTTGGGACTTACTCTTCAGAGATTCTGATCTTTCCCCTCTTGGTTGTTGCCAGCTAAAGGAAACTATTATATGCTTCATTTTTAAAGGTAGAATGTAGTATAAGAATAATCAGCTATATTTTGAAATTAGTAGAGAAATCAGTATAAATTTTCTTTTACCAGTACATGTGTACATTTACTTCTACAAACATTCTGTTTGTGCTCCTTATCAAAGGGGTGCACCACTGAATGTATAATATACCTCTAAAAGCATTTTAACAAGGCCCATTACAATTTCTAATATAATTCCCTAGCTAAACAAATCTCTTGACCCATAGCTCACAATTAAGGACCCAAAATAACAATATAAGAAGGAAAAGTCATAATAATTCTTAGAAGATCCCCCTGAACTCTATGAACAAAGACCTTAGAGATTAATTAGCTAAATTGTAGTGCTTTAAGTGAGTACCTTAGATAGCATTTATCAATGTGATATAAAGTTCACATTTTTTTTGTTCTTTTATTCAGAAAAATTTTTCTATTTCATTTCTGCCCTTCCCCCCATGTAATGTCCATTTAAAAAAAAGTGGACCTATTGAAATTATCTTAAACAATTTATTACTGCTCACTTGGTTGTTGAAAGTAAATGAAATTAGAGGATGCTCCTTTCAGCAAAGATTACCCGTAATTATTTCAATGTCATTGATGTTTCCAACGAATGTCATGTTTTATTCATGCTTAACTATATTCATTATTGAAATGTTTCACATGTTACTATACTCACTTATTCACTGTTTAAATTTTAATTCTTGTAGTTTTTATCTATGTAATTATTGGCTATAGAGGACCATTTGATAAGATAGGTAGGTGCTTTCTTCTAAGCTCTGCTACTTTGAGAGGTTAGTAGAATAACATTGGAATAAATTATACCTAGGTATGAATTGCTAGAGACTATTGAATTCTGATAATAGAACATACTTTACTTCTAAGATTTTATAAGAAATAAGAGAAGGGGGGCTGCAAATTGAGTGTATCTGCCCTCATTGGGGAAAGTGAAAAGAATGAATCAGGTTTTTAAGAAAGATATTACTAAACTGATGTTAGCTACTAATTGTTTTGGACCAAATGTTTGCCTATTGCTTTGATAAAGAATTAGAACTGTCTCCAGAAGAAATCTGGGGCTTTCTCCATATGAGATGGAGGGAAAAGGGAAATACCCTCCTTTGAAACAAAGAATAAGGTTTTAAGAATTATATACTGGCAGTGTCCTTATCCTTTTTAGTCATTGGGAAACAAAAACTGCTGGTCCAGACAACACCTTTGGAATTTGTAATTCCAGGAGACTGGATACCTTGTAAATTCTGGGAGGATTAGAGTGAGAAGGGCCTTATCAGATGTTACTGATGACTGAGACTAGAGGCTGAGAAGAGGTGGACTTTACATCAAGGTTAAAAGACCTATGTTGGAACCTCAGGAATGGACTGTTAAGGAAAATTTATAACCTGTGAAAACTGACTTTGCACCACAGAAAAATCCTAAGGATAGCTGAGGTGAATGGATAAGAACATCAAGCTCAGCTTGGGACCCTTGTTGATTCCCCTTTTTGAAAGATTACTATGTTTTCTGAAACCATCTTGTCAGCCCTGGGAAAAGAGTTTGTTTAGATTTTATAGTCTCCAAATAAGGAATGGGTTCATTGATAATACACAAGTTTTTATATAAAAATGATTTTAAATGTTTACCTTACTTTACAAGAGTGAATTTTTACTGTAAAGAAAAGGGGCCAAAGATGTTAAGTGAAATCTCTTAGGTATATGAAGTTTAGCAAACTTTGTTTTAATTGGTTGTATTGAGTCATTTTAAAGTTGTACCCATTATTTAAAGGAATTCTGAGAGTGTTGTTAGTTTATACTTTTGTCCTTTTGAATATGTTTCTGCTAAAGAAAATATGCAATTTAGAATTTTTCTATGTATTGAGCATTTTAAAAGCAAAATGATTTTTGTAATATTGAACTTAAAACCTTCTACTTAGATATAAAAGATAAGTATGAATTTTCTAGAATGAATCTCTTATTATTATCAAGATCATACTAAATACTAATTTCAGATATGTGATCCTTGAGAGCTAAATTCACCTGAAGCTTTGATTAATGAAATTTGTTATTGAGATAAAATTTCTTGGGGCTGTAGGTGTTATTATTTGGAGTTTTAAATTCAGGTACAATTGTCTGATGGATCATCAATCCAATAATTCACCATCTGAAAGGAATAGTCTGTGATTCTGAATTGTTACAGGTGGAAGTTAGTATCTGGATAAGAGTTGTGAGGACAACTTGGCTTCCACTTAAGGTGGGATCCTTCTGACTCAGTTTCCCAGTGATGTGCTTTTGAATAAGAAACCACCTGATTATTCCTGAGTCTGGTTATGAGGTAGAATTGTTACTACATGATTAATTGAAAACTATGACAATTACCTGAAGTCAAATTGAGGTAAGCATACTTTATTCTGTATCATGTATGTGTTCTCGGGCCAAGACCTGATGGGCCAGTTTTTATGCTATTTAAATCGTGTCCCTGCTTTTTTTTTCTTATAACAAGATTCTATAATCAGCAAATGGTCAGAAGAAGCCATTAGCATAATTCAAATAATCTGAAAAATATGTAATCATTATATCTTTAAGTAGGTAAGTGAGTATTTGGCCTAGTCACCTATTTGTTTCTAGGTGCATATGTCTGTCTGATTTTTTTAGCATTTCAGTTGTCGATGACTTTGGTGTTAGACATCTTTATTTGTGAAAGTGGAGGACATGACTGGCTGGGATGATAGGTGGCCCTGCTACCTGAGCCCAAAATGGGAGCTGGGTTTATAGAAGTCCAATAAATAAGAAGGAGATCTGTGGAAAGGGATAACTGGGACAACTCCAAGGAAATGGGAGAAGGCTTGTTTGGGTCATCTGGAGCTCCATACTCACCAAATTTTGCTTGACCAGGGATATCCAGACTTGGAAATTCTTGCAATTTTCGGCAAAAATTCCCTCATAACATCTGCCACTCTTCCTGGAATGCTGGAGGAGGCAGGCATTATAAGATGGCTTCTGGCAAATTGGCAAAAGTGGAGTTTGCCAATTAGTCATTTTAAGATTGCAAGATTGCAAGAAAAAATTCCCAAGACATTGGGGATAATTCCAAGAATTTATCCCATTCTGAAGGAAAAAAAAAAACTAGATAAATAACAACTTTTTGCTAACTCTTCTTTGATTCCTATTTTGTCTGGAGTTTCCTTCTGCTCCATTGGAAAAGCACCCAGAAGGTATTAAGGAATCCTCTCCACCATCCTTATCACTCAGCACGCTCTTCCCTGGAGTATTGAGTATATCTCAGTTGTGGGGATTGCTAACAAGATCAATATAGCCCATATCCCTCTATTTGCTAATCCCTCTCATGTCAGATCAGATTAAGAAAAACAAATGCTGAATAACTATAGGGAAACTCAGATTCTGCTCTACCTGCAGAAATGGGGAAAGCAGCAACAGCCATGGGGATCCCATTCAACCTTGACCAAAAACCTCCTACATACAGTTTGGGGGAGTGGGGTTGGATTGGGAATTAGGCCCAGTGGTCAGTATTCCCTGAATACTACCTGAAACTATCATCAAAGGGAAATCCTGGCATTAACCACCCCAGAGTTCAGCAGGTTCTATCCAGCAACTGCCTGGGAAGAATACAGGTGCCCCTGACATCACCCAACTTGACAGTGTGAGGTGAGAAAGCTAGTCAACCTTGGCATTTGGTAAGCCCATCATTCCCTGTTTCAGTTGCAGAAATGTATTAGCTATGTAATTTATGGCAAATTATTTTATCTCTGCCCCGTTTTCTGATTTATAAAGAAAAACAATAATGATTGTTGTGAAAATCACATGATTTCAAAAGTGCTTAGCATAAAACAAATGCTATATGAAAGTTAACTGATCTATTAATATAATTGCTTCATATTAGATAACTTTTAGAGGTGACCAACATACAATGTAAATGAAATAATTTGGGGGGGGGCATGGGTGTGTGTGTGTGTGTAATTTGAAAGCAAATTCAACTAAATTAAGGCCTTCCCAGGACTAGGGAGATAGTTCATAGAGGAAAGAGAGTCTCTTTCTCTTTCTTCTCTTCCTTCCTTCCCTGAGTGTAGCAGGAATCCATGGACAAAGGGGTGAGAGGAAGAGAAAGTATACTCAGTTCAGTGAAATTTGTTATTTCAGATATGATCATTGAAAACAGTTTTAAAGGAGTCTAATCAAAGCCCACTAAATGGATATGTAAATTGTAACCTATTAGCACTAATATTGTTAACAGAAGATTTAAGAGTTTGGCAATTTTAGGAAAATAGAAAAGCAGTTTGCTGCTACTTTAAAAACTTTGGTAACAAATAGCCTGTTTTTGAGTTACTGTGAGTCAGACTTCTTACAGTCTGTCAGTAAAAACTGACACTTTAACCCCTTTCCTGACTCACAAAAGAGAAATAGTTTGAGTGAATTGAAAAATGACCACAAGGCAATTCAATTTGTCTGGAACATTTAATTAGAATTTAGAGAATCTCAAAAACTAATCTGTTCTATCTCAATTTTAAGAATTGTTTTGTTTTCTCCCTAAAACAAAAGGGAAACTTATTTAAGGGAATAGAAATCCTCCCTGACAACTTCCAAAACTACAACAGCTTGGGGATAGAGTAAACTGAACAACTAAAAGACGGTGGAGAGTTTATTTAGCTTTGCTAATCCTATTTTATAATATTTTGTAAATGTAATTTAGGAAACCAAGTATTTTCACCTGTGCTAGAAAATTTAGAGGAAATTACAGCTAAGAATATTTGACTATTACTTAGGAAAATTCCAAAATTGTTAAATGTTATTTGAATACTGTTATCATGTTAAGCCTAAAATTGGTAATTACCGTGTGTGGAACAAGAGGGATGAGGTAAAAGCCTTATCAATTCACCTTCTAGTATGAGTGTGTGCAGCACCTTTTCCCCTTTCACAAGTTGAGGGGAGTATCAAAACAGTCCTGACCAAGAAAATATTGAGAACAGTTGGGGTGGACAATAGCAAGCTCAGCCTCTTCCCTGAGGTCTCTGCCAAATCCCTTAATTTGTAAACTAGCCAGTTTTCTTGAAACTATCAGAATAAGCAAGGTCATCAGGCCTGAGAAATGAGCCTCTTTAAAATATATAATTCCTAAACAAGAAATGTGTTTACTAAGAATCTAAAAGCTTGTTTAATGATTGATCCTCGAACCAGGATGAATTTAAACGGGAAAAAAAAAGAAAAAGAAAAGAAAAGAAAAACCTATTAAACAAAATCTCCTACATGTGTAGGTCCAGTAAACTTTTAAAAAATAATCTATCTAGCCCTAAACTGTGATTAGTAAAATTTTCTATTAGAGATAAAATCTCTTGGGACTGTAACTGATATTCTTTTGAATTTTGAATTTGGTTATGATTGTCTGATGGATTGGAAAGTAACCCACCATTTGAGAGAAATGCCATAAGTTATTCAGGAATGTCTTTCTGAATTGTCATCTTATCTGGACAAGAGCTGGGAGGATAGCCTCTGCTTAGCCTCTGCTCAAGTTTGGATCCTTCTGACTCAGTTTCACAGTTCTATTTCTTTGTTTTCCAAGTGATTTTTCCTGAATCTAGCTATGAGATGGAATTGTTACTGCATGATTGATCATCAAACAGAGTATGTGCTCTCAGATTGAAGCCTGAAAGACCTGTTTTGATGTTATTATAATCACTTCCCAGCTTTTTCCTCTTATAACAAATTTCTATAATTAAATCAAATAGTAGAAGCCATGGGCATGATTACAAGTATGTAGATGATATCTTGATCTTCAGTCCAACTGGAGAGGCTTCTCTGATTGCTACCATGAAAACCCTTAAATTTCTGGCCTCCTGGAGCTATAAAGTTTCTTTGTAGGTTAAGTATTTGAGCATGAATTAACTCCCACCTCACAAAGACAATCTTATCACTCCCTGAACTCAAAGAAACAGCTGCATACTTTCCTGAGCATGGCTGGATTTTGTAGGCTTCTCAGGGAAACTTGTCTTTGGGGTGACCCTAGCTGCCACAAGCCTTCTAATTGAGAAAGTTTCCGAGCTCACCCTGGACCAATCATTGGAGGTTTTAACTCCCCATCAGGTTCAGAGCACTTTAGAAGTCAAAAGTCATCAATGACTTGCTAGTAGGAGGCTTATCAGGCTTTCTTGTTAGACAGCCCTGACATGAGAGTGGGCCACACTCTTAACCCTAACACCCTGTTTCCTGAGAGCATCCAGTCAGGTGACATCATTTACAATTGTCAGAAAGCTTTAGATTCTGTGTACTCCAGTCAATGTGAGTTGAGAAACATTCC
The DNA here is from genome assembly GCA_023553655.1 of Myrmecobius fasciatus. Taxonomy (NCBI): domain Eukaryota; kingdom Metazoa; phylum Chordata; class Mammalia; order Dasyuromorphia; family Myrmecobiidae; genus Myrmecobius; species Myrmecobius fasciatus. The sequence goes on along the minus strand of JAJPUD010004616.1, from coordinate 16,069 downwards.
TCTCAAAATCCAGACAGTGAATGATTTACTGATGGGTCTAGTTTTCTTGAAAATGGGATAAGCAAGGCAGGTAACTCTGCAATTTTCAATAGCACTTTGGAGGCTAAACCACTCTCCCCATCTCCCCCCAACCTCTGCTCCAAGGATCAAACTCATTGCCCTCATTAAAGCTTTAGAATCAGGGAAAGGCCCTCCAATCCCTTATGAAACATCTTGAATGGGCTGTTAACCCCAACTCCTGAAGCCCATCCAGAAGAGGGCTACATACACAGGAGAATACTTGAAAATAGATTTTACACATATGCCCCCTCAAAGGGGTTTCACACTGCTTTTGGTTTTTGTTGGCACCTTTACTAATTGGACAAAAGCCTTCCCTTGTAAGACTGAAAAGGCTCAAAGGTTTTGCTACAGGAGATCATACCCACTAAAGATTAATTATTATCTCCACTCTGCATGTCATCCCCTCTATACAATGCTTAATGCCTTTTAAACATTATGATACTTGCACCCTACACAGCCAGAGTACTCCTTTTACTATGTTCAACACCAGTAATACACTCAGTGCTCCTACTTCTCTGAAGAATCGAAAGCAGGGAATTTGGGGGAAATGTTCTTTGGTATTTGTCCTAGGAAAAGCTGCCTAGATGTGAGACATTCATAAAAACCTCATTTACCACCCAACTCTTCCTTTAGGTGGAGTTCCTGCTATTGTCCCTACTAACCCTCATACTAATTCCACATTTAATTATTCTTTTTTTTCCCTCATATTTGGCCCCTGAAATTCCAACTACTTGTTCAACCTGAGTATCATCTAATACCTGATTTTGACAATCAGCACACTCTGGATGCTACTGCCACCACCTTCAAGTCACATCAGGTGTCTCCCCTCCTCAGTCTGGACCCCACTAGGGAGGACCAGTTTTATCAGCTTGAAACAGAAGGTGTGACCTGCATCCCTTTGTCCCAAATAAATTTGGTCTTCAACTGCTTGAGAGGGGGATAAGAGGGGTACAGCTTCTAAAGGAAATATGGCAGTGATTCTGAGGTCCTCTGACTTTAGAGTACAATTGTTCTAACAATCTGTCAGTCAATGATTCTAAAGTCTTCTGGCCTTAGATAGCCCTACAAACATTTCTGACTGTCAGATAATCTGTGATCAGTGATAACCAAGTTCCTGAGACAATCCTGAAAGCCATAAAATTAGCAAATAAATAACATTAAACTATGATCTGTCTAATTTTGTTCTATAAATTTATTTTCTTTCTCCTGATTCTTTGCTAAATCATTTTGGAACTTAGCCTGCTTCAATTGGTATGATAATTACAATAAACTTTGCCCCTTGACTTGGAGGTGGGTTCAAGCCTGCATATTCTTTTGAGACATCTTTGTGACACTGGTCTATGACCCCCAACCTTTTGGGGTCTCCTTTTGAAACTAAACACCCCCATGCCCTGCAAACAGGGAGGAGCACTGATAGGGATCAGTTTACCCTTGTGGTCCTACCCTCTGTGAAAGTTGTGGGTAGTACCTCTTTGCTATATCATATCAGAAATCCAAGTTATATTAAACTCCTGAGGTTAAAATTCCCCTCTAAATCTGTTCATGGCTCATGCCATCTTTACTGAATCCCTTTTAGGATTATATGCCACCATAGCACTTTCCCTATCTCTCTCTCCCCATGCCAAGTGATGTGTCTCCTCTCATCCTCTACTATGCCTTTCCTCTTATACTTTCCCCCGCCATACTTTCTTTCTCTTTCTTATAGCTAATTCTTATAAGGTGCTAAACTGCTCTATAGATTTAACCTAATAGCTAAGGTCACATTCAAACCTCATGGGGTATTCCCTTTCTCCTGGTTAATTATGAGGTCCACTAGGGAGATTGTCTTTTGCATCATTAAACCCCTTCCCTTGCTAACTATATGCTCTTCAAATTCTATTTCCTCTTTACCACTCCTGGTGTTTATTGTATCTCTTTATTTTGTCTGTAACTTCTAAATAAATCTATCTTTTGTCAAAGAGAATGGTCATTATGAATTCTTCACATAACTACACCCCCAAAATTTGAGGAAATGCCAATCATTTGGAACCATGAATTGCTCTCCTAAATCACATCAGTAACAGATAGTAAAGAGAAGAACTGGAATATTGCCTTTTAGGTCCACAGACTTCAAATCCAGGTTATACTGCAAAATACTTTCATTTGTAAGAAGGTTTAACACGCTCTGCTTAATCCCAGAGGATAAATACAGCAGTAAGAATACAAGAATTGTAGATAAGATAAACTCCACAAGGCAAAAGTCCTTAAAAATTCAACCTATACAAAGATTGGTCAATGCCTCAAAAGTAGGAGGTCTCCAGAAACTCTCTTAGATTGCTAGCCTAACTCTCTAAATGCATTTCACTTTTCCTTACCTCTTACATCCCATCAATTGCTAAATTCTGCCAATTATGTCTTGATAGACTCTCTAATATGGGAGAGCTGCTATCCCTTTCTTTCGACCTACAAAGCCACTACCCTAATTCATGTCTTAATTATTTCTCACTTAGGTTTATGAAAGAGCCTATTAATCTTCCTGCCTTTAGTTTCTCCTTTGTCTAAACCTCACCACAAATCTATCAAACTGATACTCCCAAGCAGAGATTTGGCTCTGTTCACTTTCTTGTTCAAAAACTTCCAGGTCCCTATTTCTTTTAGGTTAAACTAGAAATTTTTCTGCTTGGTATTTCAAGCCCTTCAAAATTCTGTACTCTATGTTTCAACTAAATTTTTGGAAGATAGATTGACTGTTCCTTGTACCCAACATCTCATCTCCTGGTGCAAGAGATCTTTTCCCCATTCTTCCATTGCTAGTACCTTTCTTCTGGGATTATTGCCCATTTTCCCTTGTATGTGCTTAGTTATTTTCCTGTTATCTCCATTAAAATGTGAGTTCTTTAAGGAAGAAATATGTTTCTGGTTTTCTTGATATCCTCAGCCTTGACACTTATTAAGTATTTAATAAATGCTTGTTTTGAATGAGTGATAGGGGTGATAATGGGATAAGTAGTACTAGTGGTGGTGGTGATGATGGGGGTGCTTTGGTAGCTTAATAAGACTAAGATAAGTAAATGAATGACTTGCACTCTAATCATGAGTCATATATCATCAAAAACCTCTAAACACCCTTACTCTAGGAAAATTTTGTTGTAGCAGTTGAGTTCCCTGGAGCATCTCACTCTTCTCCAATTTAACTATTTAATTCTTTCTTATGTTCTCCTTTTTTTATAGATATGGTGGAAAATGTTGTGGGAAAGAAAAAGAAAGGATCATGCTTCTTACATTGGTAGAAGATTGATTGATCCATTAGTCAAATAGTCATTTAACCAGTGTCCCTAATTTTCCTCTGAAGACTTGAAATAAGAAATCTCAGGGCATAATTGAAGGAGAGATACTGAAAACCCCACCTTGAGAATCCTGAAGAACTCTGGAGAATGAAAGATGATTGCTCCAAAACACAAACATTTAATGATTTATGCAAGAAACATTTATTGAAAAGGCACTGTAATGAACACAAAGATGAATAAAACAAAACCACTGACCTCATTAAAGCAATTAATCCAGATAAAAGCCTTTGAATCTCAGCAGTCTTTTTTTTTTTTTTTTTTTTTTTTTTGCTGAGACAATTGGGGTTAAGTAACTTGCCCAGGGTCACACAGCTAGGAAGTGTTAAGTATCTGAGACCAGATTTGAACTTAGGTCCTTCTGACTTCAAGGCTGGTGCTCTATTCACTGTGTCACCTAGCTGCTAAGTCTTAAAAAATATTAAGTTCCTCCCGAAGGGCTGGAAAAAAGTATAGAATATTAGCGGCATAGGAACTTAAAGATGATCCAGTATAGGAGTTCTTAACCTGGGATCTACAAATTTCTTTTTTTTTTTATTTTATTAATACTTTTTATTTGCAAAACATGTGTATGGGTAATTCCTAAACATTAACCCTTACAAAGCTTTCTGTTACAAATTTTCCCCCCTACTCCCCACTCCTCCCCTAGATAGAATACTTAAATCCAATATATGTATAGTTATTGCCACACATCATTTTTTTGTTCAGGAGAAATCGTATCTATAAGAGTATCTATAATCCGATAAAGGAAATACAATGCAAGCAAACATCAATAGAGAACATGAAAATGTTATGTTGTGGTCCACATTTCACATCCCTCTCTCTGGGTGTATATGGCCTTCTTCACTGAACAATTGGAACTGGTTTGAAGCATTTCATTGTTGAAGAGAGTCATGTCCATTAGAACTGATCCTCATATAGTACTGTTGTTGCCGTGTACAACGATCTCCTGGTTCTGCTCACCTCACTCAGCATCAGTTCATGCAAGTCTCTCCAGGCCTCTCTGAAATCGTCCTGCTGGTCGTTTCTTACAGAGCAATAATGTTCCATAACATTCATATACCATAATTTATTCAGCCACTCTCCAATTGATGGGCATCTACTCAGTTTCCAGTTTCTAGCCACCACAAAAAGAGCTGACACAAACATTCTTGCACATGTGGGGCCCTTTCCTTCTTTTATGATTTCTTTGGGATATAAGCCCAATAGAAACACTGCTGGGTCAAAGGGTATGCACAGTTTGATAACTTTTTCAGCATAGCTCCAAATTGCTCTCCAGAATGGTTGGATCCATTCACAGCTTCACCAACAATGCATCAGTGTCCCAGTCTTCCCACATCCCCTCCAACATTCATCATTATCTTTTCCTGTCATTTTAGCCAATCTGACAGGTGTGTAGTGGTACCTCAGAGTTGTCTTAATTTGCATTTCTCTGATCAATAGTGATTTGGAGCACCTTTTCATATGATTATAAATAGTTTTAATTTCATCATCTGAAAATTGTCTGTTCATATCCTTTGACCATTTATCAATTGGAGAATGGCTTGAATTTTTATAAATGTGAGACAATTCTCTATATATCTTAGAGATGAGACCTTTATCAGAACCCTTAAATGTAAAGATGATTTCCCAATTTGATGCTTCCTTCCTAATCTTGTCTGCATTAGTTTTGTTCGTACAGAAACTTTTTAACTTAATATAATCAAAATTATCTATCTGGTGTTCAATTAGGAGTTCCAGATCGGAGACTTTCTCTCTCAGCTACCATGTAAGATATTTCAAAAATACAATAGCATTCTCTCTTGGTCTAGTGGAAAGAGGATCCTCTTGGGAGATGTGAGGATCAGGCAGCCTTTCCCTTTTCCTCTCTAATGAGCCTTGCCTGTAATGAGGATTAAAATATGAAGAAAAGCAATTTAACAAAACTAAACATTACTTCAACTGTGTGGCAATGTAGATATTATTCCATACCGAGAGTTCCTCTGCAATGCTGTGGAGTGAGAATGTGTGAATTCTCTCAAATCTTCTTTTTTTCCAACCTTTAACTCCAATTTTAAGAGCCACAAAAAGTATTAAGTGGAAGTTTAGATTCAAATGGAGATCCTGGTGTAGGTTTCCAGTGTAAGTGTTGTTCTCTCTCATACTTAAGTCTCCCAGTCCCTTCAGCTTAACTATTTTTTTTCCTTATTCACCTGGACAGGTAGAGTGTGCAGTGCTCATTTTGGCAGGGAGAGGGAATGAGTTTTAAGCAGGTATCTCCACCAATGATCAGACCAGGCATCAAGTCCTGCTAACCTTTACCTTGAGTATGAAGCAGCTCACTGTAGCTAACAATAAAATGGACACCTCTAAGCCCCCATAAAGTGAAAGCACTTCCAGGAAATCATAAAGAAAGTAAACAATTTTTTATCAAGAAGATTGGCACATTGTGAATATTTTGCCCATCTCATGATGGCAGGAACCATCATGCTACCAGGCTAGTAGCAAGATATGTGTTCTTAGGGTTAAGGTAGAATCTTAATATAGCTAAGAGAAAGGGTCCCTGGGAAGAAGACTGATGAGACTAAGAAATAGATACTCTGAAGAGATCTGGATTTCAAGGCATGAAATCTGCCCTGTAAAGCTTTCAGAAACTTTGGAGGAGACAGGTAAGCAAAGAGATGAGAGGACTGTAGAAGAATAATTTTTTACTTCCAACTCACATTGGCTCATACTGCTACTTATCTTTATAGATAAATGTCAAGTTTCAAGGAATAAGAGGTTTGAAGGAAGTAAGGCAGTGCCAGTGGTGCCATTCTCTTTGAGGTCCTGGATTTTGTCAGCCCCAGCATCACACCCTATCAGTAAGCCTCTTTGGCTTCCTTTGCAGGATGTTTACAACACTAAAGGTGAGTGGATAAGGAAGGGAAAAGAAAGTGGCATAAAGTGTCCCTTTGCCAGATGGCCAATTTATAAGTTTTAGGAATTGTATAGGAGAGCTAAGTACTGTTATGATCAAAGGAATTATCAGCAACTGCATGTCCATTATTAAACCAGTAATAATAATACAAACCCAGTTAAAAATGAATATAAACATATAGTGTGCTGACCTTCCATGAAAAGCTTCTGTTTCTAGTAGAGTAGAATACTAATAAATATAAATTTACCAGGCAGAAAAATCCATTTCCTGGACCAACTGGGGGAAAAGGTGATTTGTCTCTATATCTGGAAGTAGTAAAAGAAGGCATTGGACCAGAGGAAGAAGTAGCTTGCATTGATGAGTCCATGTTTGCTTACAAAGAACACTACAATGGCATGAGCAAATCAGTACTGTGTGATGATGGGGATTCTTCTGAACCAGTGCTTGGTATCCAACATCTTTGAAACTCCCGTTCCTAGGACCAGTAGCTTTGCTGAGTCACTATTTCCTACATCCCAGGATACAAGATTATTCCTTCTCTGGCTCTGCAAAACTCTTCATATAAACACTTTTTAAAAATTAGGCAAAAGAGTCCTACAAAATTATTTTTATAACATAAATATGGTGCTGATACCGAAACCAAGAAGAGCCAAAACACAGAAAGAAAATTATAGATGAAATTCCTTCTCAACATCCTTTCTACCACCAGTTAAGAAAACAAGTAATATGATACCCATTATACATTATAATAATCTTTAGAAATTGTTTATAATGTCTCAAGATGGATTTAGGCTTTTATGTATATAATTGTTTTATATAGTCAAGAAAATTTTATATTATAGGGGGTTTTCATAAAAAATGAAGAAAAGTAAATATTATCCACCTTGGGACTCTTCTGAACTCTTCCCACAACCCTCCAAACAACTTTAAATAATACCTCAAAACAAATTCTGTAGTGGCAGGACCCAGAAAAAGATGGGGTGAAAATTTTTTCCAGTCCAAAACAACTTAAAACATCATTAGGAAAGGTTAGTTGCACCCAAGTGTGAATAGAATACAATCCTGCTCATGTCTTGTTTCAGCAAATTAGTAATAGGTCCTTTGGGAGGATGGTGGAGGAGAAACATTGAATCAGTAGTGGCAATGGCAGTTTTGGAGCCTCTCAATCCAAAGAGTGTAAGGGAGTCAAACAACTAGTCAAAAGATGGTGTCTAGAATTTTTTTGCTGGCATTGGGAACAATGCTGCATTGCTCATGTTTGGATCTGGGTCATAGTGTTAGGTCTCATTCCCAGGAAAAGCATAAGCACACCAGAATTTTTGGCTTCAGGGGAGTTGGGACCTTGGTAAGAGTTCCAGGGTAAAAAAAAAAAAAGAGTGCTTGTGGTCTCTAATAAACCAGAGCATAGGCTAGGAAAGTAGTAAACCCATCTCTCCCTAGATCAATCGACCTTGAAAGAACCAAAAACTTAAATGTCTCCAGAATTATCTCTGAAAACAGTTGCACAAAAACTCTGATGCTTGTGAAAATGTCCCTTTTGGTCTGAAAGCAGAACTCTACTTTAGCATACAGGTAAAAGTAAAAAAAATAGATTGGAAAAAAGAGGAAAAAAAGAAAAAGATCCTGATTACATGAAATTACTATAGTGACAAAACACAAACTCATAAAGAGATAGCAAAATCAAAACTGCATTCACAGCCCCAAAGAAAAATGTGAACTGTTCTCAGACCATGGGAGAGCTCAAAAAGATTTTAACCATCAAGTAAGAGAGAAAAACTGGGAAGAGAAATGAGAGTGGTGTAAGAAAAACATGAAAAAAGTCAACAGCTTGATAAAAGAAGCACAAAAAATATTGAAGAAAATAGCATCTTAAAAAACAGAATAGGCCAAATGATAAATGCGGTACAAAAACCCAATGAAGAGAAGAATGCACTAAAAAATAGCATTGGCCAAATTGAAAAGGATATTTAAAAATTCACTGAAGAGAATAACTCCTTAAAAAGCAGGGTAAGAATTAAGTTCTTGTTAGTGCAAGAAGAAAGAGGGAATGTTATAAGGAAGAGTTGAAGGATGCCTGAGTAGGATGTTTTAATCAGAGGTCTAGGCAGACGAATGCAACTTGAGAACATTACCCTCTAAGACTAATTCAAAAGATGAATAAGGCAAATAGGATATGTTAATAACTAGACCAGAATTTGAATTCTGTATCAGACATTTACTAACTGTATAACCCTTGGAAGTCACAACTATTTCAGTCTCAGTTTCCTAATCTGTAAAAAGGGGATAATGATTGCATGTATTTCCCAGAGTTTTAGTAAGAATCAAGTAAGATTACATTTGTAAAGTGCTGTGAAAAATATTAAATCATATAAATGTTTGTTGTTACTACTGGTGGGATGTAAGATGGTCAAGACACTGGACAGATATGATGATATTAAGTGACTTTGCTAGTTTCATATTATTATATAGGGTTGTTATTTGCCTGAAGTTAAATCAGTTATTTTCTGAAAGAACAGAAATAAAAACCAAGATCAGAGTATTCTTTAAATTTTCTGATATCACTAATCTATCAATAAAGGATAATTTTCACCTTGAAAATGAGTTTATATATTGATTGAACACACATAAGTTAAATATACAATTATTTCATGAAAGAAACATATCAACCACAAATTTTACCATCTAAAAAACTACAGATTATCAGAAACTTAATTATTATTATACTTTTATTAGGTTATGCTGTTTCAGGTCTCCTCATTTTATGTACTTGAAACCTTGAGAGTGTAAACCTAGAATTCTTATTTCCAAAACCACACAAATCATATTGAAATAAGGGAAAAAATCTCAAGGAAAGAAGGTCACATGTTTAAAGCTCACAATCTAAATGTAGCAGCTCATAACTCATCCACAAAGAAAAAAATTCCATATATATACATATGGAATTTATATATTTTTAATATATATAAACATACATTATATATATGGTTCTGGTACTAATCACAAAGAATGCAATGGAAGATGATGCTTTCATTGATGATGATGACATTATGTAAAAGAATATCATAGAACTGGTGTTGTGTAGAGCATAGGAGAACACTAGACTTGGGAATCAGAATGGATGACCTGCATCCTGCATTACAATTACACATCAGACATTTTTTAAAATCACTATGCTTCCATGGAAATCTCTCAACATCTTTGAAACACAGTTTTCTCTGCTCTAAAATGAGTGGTTGGACACAGTGACCTCTAAGTTCCCTTCAAATTCTAAATCTACAATAGATGTATATTATCTGCATGACCCTATGATATACTCCCTATATTCTTCCCACTAAATTGGACTTTTCTCCTCTCAAGTTCCAGTATTTTCACTCTAAATGGCATTCTGATATACTATGATATCAATACATGTGTTTGTATCAGCTACTGGGAAAAAGCAAATGAGAATGAAAGAAATTTTCTCATTCTTTTTCTCCCTCATGATTTTATTTTTTTCTTTGTCTTTTGTGTTACTCTCCAGCTCTCAGTTCTATTTGTAATGGTGTGACGATAGGAAAAGAGGATAGGCACAGATGCTGAAGACTGAGGCTTGCACTTTTAAATATCTTTGCCTTCATTTCATTTTTCTTTTAGCCAGCCCTAAAGGCAATCAATGTTGTGTCACATTGTTGGGTTTTTTGTTTGTTTGTTTGTATTTTGGGAAAATAACTACATTGAAATAAAAAAAAAATCTTGGCATCCTTCAGAAGAAAAAAACCTGCTTCTTCCAACAAGACTCATTGATCTTAATTTTGTACTCTAGAACACTACTTTCTATTTATCTAATTGTCATCCACTGAGCAGACAAAAATCAATCAATTATTCAACTAAAATTTATTGTGGATCTCTTAGGCAAAGGCACTATACTAAACACTGAGAATACCAATAAGCACAATGAAATAATCTCCATTTCCAAAGAAGTTTCATGCAATTTTTACTTCCATAAATTTAATTCATGGTAATACTACATACTCAACAATCAACTATTTGAACTTATTGTTCTTCATGACTTTCCTCAAAGAATCCTTTACATCCTTATTCCTGAAGCTATAGATCATGGGATTCAGCATGGGGTTCACTATGGTATAAAACACTGATGCTACCTTCTCCTGTGTATTGTTGTCACTGGATGATGGCTTAAAATACATGAAGATTATGGAACCATAAAATACAGCAACAACTGCAATATGGGAACCACAGGTTTTAAAGGCTTTAGCCCTACCGTCAGCAGAGTGAACTTGGAGGATGTTTGAAAGGATGAAAGCATAAGAGATAAAAATGGACAGGGTTGTCAGAAACACATTGATTCCAGAATTAAATTCTAAAAGATATTCATTGATATAGGTGTTTGAGCAGGAGAGTTTCAAGAGGGGAAGGATATCACAAAAGTAATGGTTAATGACTTTACCTCCACAGAAGGTTAAATCAGCCAACAAGCTTGTGTGGATAAGAGCCCCACATGCTCCAATGATGTGCACTCCAGCTACTAATAGGAAGCATACTTTCTGAGACATAGTGATATGGTAAAGCAAAGGATGACAGATGGCAACATAACGATCATAAGCCATAGCTGCCAACATGTAGCACTCAGAAACAGCAAAGTAACCAAAGAAAAAAAATTGAGTTAAACAGCCAGGAAAAGAGATAATGTTTTCTGCTGATACAAAGTTCACCATCATTTTGGGAATAATAACAGAGGAATAACAAAGATCTATGAAGGACAGATTACTGAGGAAATAGTACATAGGTGTGTGAAGTTGAGAACTGATCTTGATTAACAGAACTAAGCCAAGGTTTCCTACAATGGATACAATGTAGATTCCAAAGAACAAAAGGAAGAGGGGAAGCTGGAGCTCTGGTTCATCTGTTAATCCCATAAGGATAAACTCAGTAAGAATAGAATGATTTCCTACAGGCATCATACTTTTAAAATTGAACTGGAAACCTGTGAAAAGAAAGAAAAGTCCACTAAATAAAGCTTTTTTGCCAAATTTTTCTGATAGAAGATTTATGTTAGTTCTTTGTGTAGATAAAGATCTACAGATATCAATGAATTAAAAATAAATAAATTTATACCATTAAATCATAACTTTATAACATTTTAAATATAAAAATAAATTTAAAAATTTAAAAATAATTTATTTATTTATTTTTAAAGTTAAACACAAAATATGAATGTACAGCACCCATGGGGGAGAGGAGTGGAGGGAAGAAGTTTTTATATAACTTTGATGGATTGAAAGTGAAGGGGAATTCTCTTGACCTTTATGTAGAGGCATACCTATCAGTTGAGATCTGATGGTTATGGACCAAAGATAGGAGATCAAATTGATGGTACAGAGATTTATTAGCCAGGTAAGGAATCTGCTCTTACTGATAGCGAGATTAGAGTGAGATCCATGGAGATGGATCATTGTGGGGGGTTTTATGACATTTCAGATCTATAGTACCTTAAAATAAAAAAATAAATAAATAAGATATTTCACAGGAAAGGGAGGAATAAAAAGAGAAGTAAATCAGCCAAAGAGAAAAAATGAGATTATGGAATTCAGGACATAATATCAGAATAGAAAATCTGGTCCATGGCAAAAGACAAGGAGAAAAGAACAAGTACTTTTACAATTAGGAAAGCAGTCATTTCAGACAAATCTTTAAGGTTGTGTATCCATGCAACTAGTTGTTACAACAATGGATGAAAATATCCACTTTACCATGTCTTTGCATAAGATTTGAGTGATTTTAAATATTAGACCAACAGATAGTTGGGGGATTTTTCTATTATTAGGTAACTGAGATTTCACAATATGATTGTGATTCTTATTTTTTCCCCACATTCCTCTCTTTAATATTTATTAAGAAGTATCATTAAGTCTGTACAATTCTATACCATATTCACTAAGTTTTTAAATTATTTTGCTTTCCCTTGTCTTTTGGCAGTTTCCTTAACAATCAATCATTTCTACTACCCCCCTTCTTAGTCAGGAATAATTTTTACTCTCTTGCATGGTTTTAGAGAAAAATCAGACACTTGATCCAATGGAAGCTTATGGCAGTGATGAAACAAAAAGATGTAGATAACAAATCACATGCCATTCAAAATATTCTGTTGAAAAACCAAATTGCAAGCATTAATCAATCATACAAAAATATATCTGAGATTCAATAAAGAAGGCAAGCTTAACAAGAACAGGTCAAAATAAGAAAAATGTCAGTCTTTTCATTCATAGCTTCTAGTGCTATTGTCTTGTATAGTAATAACTGTTTAGTAAAAATATTCATACTTAAAAAAGGGGGTTTGAATTTCAAAAGTGACATTTTTCTATGGAATATAATTAACAATAATTTGGCAAGGAATTGGGGAGTGTAGGGAAAAAGGAATAAGTACTTATATAGCAACTACTATGTATGTGCCATATACTTTTACTAAGCCTTTTAACTCATTTGATCTAGAATAAGGAGAACCTGAATTTAAACTTCCCAATTTGTCTTAAATCTGGCCTTTCTAAGAGGATCAAGGTGCTGTAAGAAACAATAGTTTTTAAACATAACTATATAATCATAACTACAGAAAGAATAGGGTGAGTTTATCAATGGCCTTTTGAGTAGCAGGTTGTTCCACTGTCGAGTTTAGCTCTCTACTTTATGGAATCAATTTGCTTCTGGAAAACATTTGTCTTTTGCAATTCTGAATCAAAGGAGTTTGCCGTAGACTGCTACTGTCTATTAATTTTTCATCTTGATCCCATTAGACCGAAATGGGCATTTCTTCTTATTTCTATTGCAGATTTGCAGAAATGTTACCATCCCCCCCTCAAATAGATCCGCTTGCCATATTACAAGTCATACATTACTTCTTGTATATTTGCTAAGCAATACTACTCAAATCTGTTAATAAGACAGTGTAAGTTCTTAAAAACTGACAAAATTTAATCATATTGGCTTTCCTTTAACTCCTGTGGTAAAAACAAACAAACAACTTAAGTATTAAACTTATAATCATTCATCAGTTGTATAGGTTAAATAGCAGACCAGGGTATCTCTATCTCATCTGAAAGTTTTGAGAGTTTCAATTTTCACATGCCATTTGCTCTTTTTACCTTACCAAAACCCTGTATTTTTTAGGTAAGGGGAAAATATTTTAAAAGCTATTTGATGACCTGACTGTAAAATAGGTCCTTCTGTCACATGATTTTATGAGAGACTTCAAAGAGGAAAACATGCCTTAGGAATTTCTTTATAACAATTGAAGAAATTTCATATGTAAGAGCTCAATTCAATTTGAGGATTTATAGAAGGAAGGAAACAAGAAATTATTAAGTACCTATCAGATACTTCACAATTATTATCTTATTTGATCCTCAAAGATACCATTTTATCTTTGAGAAAATTGAGGTAGACAGAGCTCAAAAGACTCCATATAGCTGGGTCTGATGCAAAATTTGAACTCAGATCTTCCTGCCTCCAGATTTATTACTCTACCCACTATATCAATTAGCTACCTAAACAATTATTAAATCATAGTCAAAGCCATAAATATACATGTGGATATTCAAATGGACCTGGATGAGGTTCATTACCTTGCTCTTCCTTTTTTAGTTTTGTTACCTGTTACCCCAGCATCAAATTTAAAATATATAATTTAGGATTACATCTTTATTTGGCCTCTTGTTAACATTTTCATGGAAACAAAAGAAGTTCTCAGTCTTCTTATACAATGGCAGCTATCATGAGTCCTTTAAGTATATTCTTTACCTGTCAAAAAAAATTTGGAAGCCTACCACATATATCATAGTGTGATGTTGTTGCCTTTCTCAAAGTAAAGTTTCCTACTCAAGAATCATTTATCATTTCCCTCCTTTGAGGATACATTTTATTTTCATATCACATAGGAGTGGTAAGGGTTACTTACATGGAATGTGAGGCTATAACAATATAATATTATACATGAATACATAATTATTAAACCAATGAACAAGGGGATAGCCAGTCTGAGATCTGATTCATACTTGCCTATGTTAGGAGGTTGAGACAAGCTATGACTATAATAAATTCAGAAAAGTAAACATACAACTAGCAGGATCCTTCATCTCCACATCCTCATCATAATAGGCTTAGTAATGCCAGGTGACCACAATAGAAGGTCCATTATAAAACTTTTCCACTTCTGCAATTAGTCAGGAAAATATGCTGTGAAAGGAGGAAGGACCTGGTTATATTAATAACAAGATAATTCCATCAGGACTAAATCCAAAGACATAGATTGATCTATCACAGATAAAACAGGATAAAATTATGTCAGCTATTTTATTTCAGATAAAAAATCATAAAAATCATTTTGGAACAGCCAATTATATATTTTTCAAAAGGGCTCATAAAATTCTGTCATTTTTTTTTATAAAGTCTTCTTTTCAACCTTCCCAGATTTCTATGTCCATCTTCATGATTTGGTATTTGAAGATGATATTCCCTGTGAAAACCCAGGGGGGAAAAAAAACCCCAAAACTTATAAACTAAAATCTATTGATCCACAGTTGACTCAAAGGGATAATTACAACATATACTAAGTCAGGTACATTCTATACAATTAGTTTTCAGGATTTCATTACAAGTAGTCAGACAACTTACATTAGAAATCATTTGTATTGTGTATATTATAAGTATATGCACACCTAAATTTCTGCAAATGGGGAAATGATCTCTATCTCTCTTTTTTTTCTCTCCCTTTCTCTTTCTCTGTCCTCTCTCTTTTTCTTTCTTTATATTACCAACATTGGCAGAATAAAGAACATAGAGATGAAACTATAGTTTTCAAAAGTTTTGAAGCTTTCAACAGCAAAAGTTCCCACTCACTATTTTCATCCTTTTGCCTTTGGTTGATCAGACCTCAGGAGAGAAAAATCATCTGGGTTTACCAAGACAGAATACACATGGTGTTGATAGCATATATTCTATGTTACATAAAATAAACAGAACACAGATCATTTTTTTAAAGTCTCAAATTACCATGGTTCTAAATTCCCTTTTGTATTAAATCTGGACTGAGGTCTTTTATCTACAGGTCCTCCTTTCCCTTCTCCACTGCTATGAAGTTTGGCAAATAAGGAGATAATAAAGAATTTAGTCTAATTTTAGGCTAGGTCAGGAATCACTGATTTTCAGTTTAATACATATGCCAATGGATGTAAACTATCCTTGGCTATAATAGGAACTACTAAGGCCAAGGACTCTCCGTATGAGATTTATCCACAAGTCTCTTCTAGGTTTTTTACAAGTGTTTTGTCTTAAGACAAGGTAAGGTTTTATGTTCCCTCATGTGATCATTGGCCATTATTCATACAGGCCAGCTCAAATGGATGGTTTCTTTAATTAATCTCACTGGAGAAGGATTTCCTAAAAGTTGAAGAAATAAGGTTCAAGACAAAATCTTAGTCCTATTTCTGGTGTTCATCAATTCAAGCAGTTTTTGAGGCATGGGATTCCCACATCTAGCCTCTGTGATCTACCTTACCTAAGAGAAATCTTGGAAAATAGGAGTGGATCTAGCCTTAGTTAACAGTTTGGCTAAAATAATCCCCAGGACAGAAGTATCCTTCCTGTAAAGCTATGTCAACAGAAAAATAGCAGTTTTTGCTATCAATTTTCATTTGTTTCACTCTGGTCTCCTTTAGACAAAGAAATGGGTCTCTCCATATAAAATAGAAGAAAGACACAAACTACCAAGGGGAACTTATTGTAGATTTAAAAAAAA
>JAJPUD010004615.1:162598-185894 GCA_023553655.1 Myrmecobius fasciatus | reverse complement strand
AGAGAGAGAGAGAGAGAGAGAGAGAGAGAGAGAGAGAGAGAGAGAGAGAGAGAGAGAGAGAGAGAGAGAGAGAGAGAAATCAAGAATAACATTTAGGTTGTGAATCTGGGTGACTGGGAACATAGTATTACCACCAAGAGTAATAAGGAAGCTAAGAAGAAGTGGTAGGGGTAAAGAAAATGACATATATGGGATATCAACTCTGATGTATTCTGACAAACAGAGAGGTGAGATTAGAAGAAACATCAGTGGAGGATAATGTTTAGGGCATGAAAGAATAAGTTCTACTATGGATTGTACATGATTTTTAGTATGGCATTGGGCCATTATAATTTTTGAAGGACTTAGTCCAGAAATCAGAATCATAGAAATTGAAGGAACCTTTAAGGCGTTTTGTCTAACATCATTGTTTTTAAATTGAAAAACTGAATTAAAATAACTATCATGGTGCTAGTTGGTGAGAGATGTAGAAATGATGGGATTCTGGGTCTGACCTAGCACCAAAATTAAATTCATAAAATAAGTCATAAAATATGAGATTTACAGGAAATTTTAGAAGGACTGCTGGACCAATATTTTCATTTTACAAGTAAGGAAATCAATTACCAGTGAAGGGAAATAACTTGTCCAAGACTGTGAGTGACTGAATAATATGGGTGGGGTTCAAAGTTAAGTCATCAGAGTTCTTTTAAGTGTAACTTTAACTGTCACTGTCAGAACCAGAACTGAGATTGCTCAAACTTGTATCTCAGTAGCATTAGTGTAACCGCATCTTTTGTGGGTTTAAGTTGAAGGCAATTATTGAAACTTGGATGGGTGTTTTTTAGTCTTGAGACAGTCTTCTGACCAACATGTAACTGTTCATATGTGGGCCTATGTAATGAATGTCTTTTGAACAATTACTCACTGCTAAAGTTTTGCTCTAACATGTACCCCCTCCTTATAGTTTTTATACTAATATCTAAAAATATTTGATGTTATTTTCTCAGTTATGGCCATAACTTTACAATTTTAGTATCTGGAGCAAAGAGAGTTGAAGGTCAGATAGAGGCCCTGTTGTATTTTGAAACTGGTATATCCTAGCATCATTGCTGATCCTGGATTTCCCATGTGTCTAAGAATATGATAAACCACCATGATCATCTTATCAATAATGTCATTTGGTATAGGAGGGAAAGGAAAATAATCCAACTTAACTTAAGAGTGATTTATGTCGCCATTCCTTGGTCAGATACAACAGGGAAGTAGCATAAGTACACTAAAAGGTTTCAACCACTATGTCAGTAACCTGGGCCAAAGCTATGGTCACCTTGTACTGGTTACATCTCTGTTCATAGTATCCAAATTGCTTGAATTGGGATGCATCTTATTACATCCATTTTATAGAAAGCAGATCTGAAGCAAAAGGTTTCAATAGGTTGGTCAACTGTTGTACAGACTTCAGTAGAATTAGGTCCAAGGACCTGATTTCTTCAGAGGTTATTAGTGGTGGATAGGGGGTCAAAAAGGCTAAGTCATGATCATCTTTTTACTACTTGACAGAATACTTAATCCTAGGTTTTTGGTTTTCTTTTTCATTTTAGTCATTATGAGTTAAAATGAAGATGCAAAGAAAAAAATTCCAAAAAGCTCCTCTTGAATACTAGAGGGAAGCAGATAAAGATTCATAAAAACTACTTTGTTAATATGAATATAAACTATACTTCTTTTCCTAGTTTGTCTAAAATATTAATGATCAGTGTAATTATTAGTGATCTAGATTTCAATCTAGACCTATTAAGTTTAGTTTTACTTACCTAGAAGAAAATAGAAGTGGATGAAGAATTTTTATTATTTAGACTATGACATAATATTTTCAAAGAATGAATTTCTCATTTTAACTCTACATCTAATGAAAAAAAAATCTTCCATCACATTGGGAAAAATTGAAATACTTGTAACAAATAATAATAACCAAACAAATATCCCTAATTATTTGGCTCCCAAAATATATGTATGAGAAAGATCTTTGCTACACTATGGATCTCAGCTGTAAACAAATACAAATCTTTGATAATTACAAATAGACATTAAATTGGATTCATAGTGAGACAAAGTGGATTCCCATTGGAAAATTGTGACATTTTTTCAACAATTATCTTAGAATATCAGATTGTCCAGTTGCTTTTCAGTGCTGATTCCTGATGACACTCCATTTAGCGTTTTCTTGGTAAAGATACAGGAGTAGTTTGCCATTTCCTTCTCTAGCTCATTTTACAGAAGAACTGAGGTAAACAGAATTAAGTGACGTGTCCCATAACTAGTGTCTGAGGCTAGATTTGAACTCACTCAGATGAATTTTACTGACTCCAAGTCCATCACTATTCAATGAACCACCTAGCTGCTCTATAATATACCAGATTGCAACACTTTAAAATAAGGAATTATGAAGCACTGGAAAAACTGATGTCATCAAAGAAATACATGATCAAAAAAGGTGTGTTGGCCATCTGGAAGGGGTAATGTATAGTAAATGGACAATTCACATATGCTACTGGCATCTTAATAAAATCAAGAGAATTAAGGAAAGTTTAAAGTGTGTTGTTTGAATACCATGTTTAGCCTAAGATAAATTGAAGGAAGATACGGAAGAAAGATACACAGGATAGAATGTGAGTGAAAAGAGTATATCTATTTTTACAACCCAGAGTAATAGAATAATGAGAGTGAAATTTTAAGTGAACAGTGTAATATAAAATTGTATTTGATCATGTAATTCCATAGTGAATAGAGAGACTGAGGGTAGTTTAGAGGCCCTCTTGAGTAAATCATCAGTAAATATAATTACCTTGGCTAAGTTTCAGGTGCTCCCCTATGGCCTACATCAAGCCAAGAATGGAAGCAGTACCATAAAACTCTCTATTTCATTGGGATCCTTCAAAGGAAATATCTGATACTTGAACAAATGAAAAGATGAGTCAATAAAGTCAAATAGCCAAAGGCATCTGAGATGATAGTCATGGACAATGAGAATATATTACAGAGGGTTGAAAATTTTACTCCATTCAACAATCATTTAGAAACATTTATTAAGCATAATGTTAAGGAGAGGGAATGTAAAGATGAAAAATTATACAGATCCTATATTTAAAAGGCCTATATATTGATAAGAATGAAACAAACAAATATAGATACAAATTCAAAAAAAGCATGAGAAAGGTTAAATAGCAATAGTCAAAGTGGATGTCAGGAGTATTATCTTTTAAAAATTCATCTTTCTATTCAATAGTCATTGTTCAATAACTTGTTATTATTCATATTCACATTGATAATTAATATCATCCAGCAAAACAAAGATTTTTTTTTTAACATGTACATAACATTCATTGTGATACATAGCCAGATTATCTGGTTTTGTTTAGCTTTAAACACAATTTCTGGGAATTGAGTCAATTCATTTCAGACAACTCAAACAAGTGCATCATCATATAGCTCCCTAGATAATGGAGGTCCAAGTGTTATTTCTTTGTGTTTGTGTTTAATCGATCTGATCATTGTCTTGATTCTTCATTTTCTGTTTTATAATTGATCCAAAATCAAACTTTCTAGACCAAAAAAGATGTATTCATCCCTGGCTATTTAGTATGACAACTCCAGCTGAGACAGTTCAAATGAGAATAATATTTCTGTTCTTGTAAAAGATAGATTCAATTTGGGAAACATTTTCAGTTTGGCACTACATTTAATATGCTCTAAATGCTAATTGTAGGTCATGAATCATTCTCTTTTTTCTGCATTTAACAGTTATATGGATATGGTAATAGTGTTTTTTAAAATTTTGTTTTTAAATGTAGGATTAAAGAGCAGAACTATGGCCAGTCACATCTTTAAGTAGGATGTGACAAATTATGTTTCCAATGGTAAAGAAATCCAAATAAAAATAGTTCATGTTTTTAACTACTAAGAATTATGGAACAGGATGCCATCAGAGAGATATCTTATTGAAAACCTTCTTCTGTACTTAAAACATAAATGGGGTGCTAAAGGTGAAGAGGAATCAGAAGGACGAGACAAAAATATTATTTTTAACATTTAAAAACAATTAATTAAATTGGAAATAATCGGATTCTGATGTGACAATCTTTTTTGTGTTACAAAAATGGTGGTAGTTAAAATGTCAAGAAATTAATAACGATGATTTATCTGGGGACAGGTAAGTGGATAGAGTGGCTAGAGACCCTGACATCAAGGAGACTCATTTTCATGAATTCAATTCTGACCTTAGACACAAATAAATTTAACTCTTTTGCCTCAGTTTCCTCATCTATAAAATGAGCTAAGGAAACACCAATATAAAGTCACAAAGAATTGAACATGGCTGAAAAAAAAGATGAAGAACAAAAAAGATTTATTAAGCATCTAGTACATTTCAGTACTGAACTAAGTCTGGGGATACAAAGAAAGGCAAAATACAGCCCCTGCTGTCTAGGAACTCATATTCTAACGGGAGAGACAACACGCAAACAAGGATAAATAGAAAATAAACAGAGGGAAGGCAGTAGAATTAAGAGAGGCTTCTTTAGAAGGCAGAACATACAGGACATGGGGAACAGTCAGTGAAAATGCCAGGAGTCCGATTATTGGAGTGATTTGCTCAAGAATGAGCACAAAGTTCAATGTCACTAGATCTGGGAGAATGACAGATGTAAGAAAACAGGAATTTTGGGGGGAGTATAGCTTATAAAAGGCTTTGAATTTTACACAAAGAATTCTGTATGTAATCTGGAGTCACTGGAGGTTATTGAGGAGAAAACTGACAAATAAGTGCTTTTTATGAAGATCACTTTGATGTCTTAGTGGAGGATGGATTGGAATGGGGAGAGACTTGAGACAGGCAGATGCAACAGAAAATTAATGTCCTAGTCCAAATGTAAGGAGATACTAATCTGTACCAGGTGGAGGAAGTTTAAGAGAAGAGAAACTGGCATCTTCAAGATGTGTTGCAAAGGTGAAACCAAAAGCGGTTGGCAACAGATGAGAAAGGAGATGAGAAAGAAAGAAAAGTTGATTGAGCATGACAAATAGAGCCAGAGGGAATGGGAAGAAGGCAGTGGCTTTGACAGTAGTAGGAAAGAGTTTGGAAGAAAAATAATGAGTTCACTTTTGGATAAGTTGAGTTAATATATCTCCAGGAAATCAAGTTTGAGATGTCTAGTAGGCAGTTGGAGATGTGAAAGAAAAAGTTAAATTTGTAAGCTAAATTATTAAGTACGGTTTATTTTAGAATGGTCAGAATAGAAATGATAATTAAATCCATTGAAGCTGTTGAGCTCACTAAGTAAAGTAGTTTAGAAGAGAAGAGGATCCAGGACAAAACTCTGAGGGACATCTATGGTTAGCAGGTATAATTAGGAGAAAGCAAAGGAGATGAAGGAGTGGTCAGAAGAGAATCAGAAAGAAGCAGTGTCTTCAAAACCAAGAGAGATGAGAGTATCAAGAAGAAAATAACTTAGTGCCAAAGGCCGCAGAAAAGTCAGGAAGGATGAGCATTGGGAAAAGATCACTGGATTTGACAAGAGAGCAACAGTAACTTTGGAGAGAGCTGAGAACAGAATAAGAGGATAGAATTTGGCAGTTTCTATTGTAGATGGTCATTTCAAAAAGTTCATCCACAAAAAGTTTACAACATACAGTATGATAGTGGAGATGGAAGGATGAAGTCGTTTTATTTTTAAGCAGGGAGAAAGCATGAGTATGTTTGTAGACAACAGACTATTAGGCAATAGAGACTGAATCAAAATAAGAAAGTGGGGATGATAGAAAAATAGGCTCAAGTAGTATAATTCAGAAATAAAAACATTCTTATTTACCTTTAAATCAAGGTATAACCTCATATATAATGTTTGTTATTATCCATTTTTGAAAACTTTCAAATCAAATAATAAATGTTTCATATTTAAGATAGATAATAATAATGCATCATGCACAGCTTCTTCTCATTAATCCACATATTTTTCCTTAATGTAATTTTCTATTTATTGCTTTGCCTGTTTTTTTCCCCAATACTGTTTTTTTTTACCATATTTCATTTGCAGATTCATCTTTTGTTTTTTATATCTTTTCTTTATTCATGATAGGAAATGATTGATAGACTCGCTCATTCTCTGTTATTTTTCATTCAGTGTGTGCTAATATCCTTTAGAGTCATTTTTATGGATTAACCTTTATGCTCAAGCCTGCCCATACACGTAAAAAAGAAGAATGTTATATGTAACATTCGGTTTCTAATGAATCTAACCCAGATTAATCTGTCATAAGTCTGTAACCATTGAAGCTGATGTTTGTAATTAATCCACACACTGTAATCCTTATGACACAGCTGAAAATCAATAAAAAAGTTAATGACAAAAATAAATTCTTCTACAGGGCATAAATCAAGCTGAAAGACTCATTATCTTTTACTATTTGACTTTTCTTCTTTCTTTTTAACCACATGTGAGGCTATTTCCACCTGTTTATTATAAGGTAATCAAGCATAACCGAATGAATAAGTAACTGAACATCAGAAGGCCCAACCCAGATTACTTCACTCACTTTTTCACCCAGTGTCTTACACAAATGACTTAGTTCTGTTCCTATTTTTACCTTTCCAGGAAAAGGACCGATAAATGCTATCTGCCTCTTGTCTTATGCTCATATGATTTACTATAATAGGGTGTGTGTTTGTGGCAGAGTTGTGCCATACTAAACACACCCAAAATAGTAATAAATTTAATTCTTAGACAAGGAGATGACCTGAGGTTTTTGATTGTTTTGTTTGAATTGTAAGCCTGAAAAAGAAATGTGTATTCACAATTAAATAACTCAGAAAATGAATGGATTTTTAAAAAGTAAACTTTAGTGGGAGGAAGTCATGAGGTCTATACAAAATGACAGCATCCCTCCCCATTTCTATCTTTGGAGAATAAGGCAGCGGGCAAGAGCAAGGGGAGAAAACATGGATAGCTAAGAATAGTTTTGCTGGACTGGTTGGAAAAGGAATGGCCTAGGGCTGATAGAGCTGGTTGATAATTACTGGTAGAAATAGTTGGTGAAGTCACTTGAGAATGACTTTTTTAAAGAGATTTATTCAATTGCTACTAAAATAAAAGATTTGATGCAACGGTCATTTGCCACATTTCAGACTTCAGTTCCCCCTTTTAATATTGTGTATGTTCGTGTGTATCTATGTGTGTGTGTGTGCATGTCTTAAGTTTTTTCAATAAAATAACTAGTGGAAATTTTACTGTTATCAAACAATTGTCTTTTCTTTCTTTTGATAAAAAAATAACAAATCAAGGCAATTAACCTGGAGCTCTTATATCTTTCAGGAAGAAACTAAATAATGTTTTGTTGGTAATATAACAGATTTTAGACTATTTTCTCTAACATGAAAGTATTTTAACCTGGAGGAAAACAAATCTAAGTCTATTTGACAATACTAGTTACTGTTCCTAGTTATACCCATTTTATAATTTTGAAAATGGGGGTAATTTTTAGTTATCTATAAAATTGTAGCTATTGTTCCATAAGTAAATTATCATAATTTTTCTTTTTGCTAATTGGGAGCTTTGTGGTTTGAATCATTAATTGTGATTGGAAATCATTGCATATGATCATAATTACATGTAAATCTTTATTTTGAGTGGCAGCTTGACTTACAGAAGCAGAATTATTTCTGATGCTGAACAGTTTGGGGGTGCCTATAACTTAAGAATCAGTTCTTTACTGGGTTGTACTAAGTTCATGAATAATGTATAACTAGTCATACTTTTCAGTTCATCTTATTTCTAAGTCCCAGACCTGACTGCAATCCTAAATATATCTAATCATACCAGATCCCTCTGTTCTTCTTGAGAGACACATAGGTATATCATGGCTAGATAATTAGACCTAATTTTAACTGGACAACATTTTTAATAGTAAAATGACACATCTTAGTGCATTGCAAAGGATAAATGAATCCCTTAAGTCCTTGGTAACTTTTGTTCAGAAAGGCAAATTCTCCTTGACAGCTACTTTAAAAGACAAGTCATCTCAAGGTATTTGTTTTCCCCTTCAAATTCTCTTGCCTCTATACTTGAGTATTGCATTATTTAGAGAATAGTTAACATGCTCAGCATGACTATGTTCCTTAAGCCTCCTTGCCCCGTCTCCATTTGAAGGTAATTTAACACACATTAATTTGGATTCCACGTACTTTATACTTTTTGATTGAGATCATTTAGATTTCACTATGTTCTATAAGCTAAAACAACTATACTGGCATACTTGTAAAGTCCTCCACAGAAATAGGCCAGAAATTCTCTTGTTCTAAAGGATGCTAACCAGCACATGCTAATTTCATTTTCTTTTCATGTCCCCAAAGAAAAGAATGGTTTGATTTTTAAGCAGGAGTCAGTTTGAAAATGGGATTTTTCAAAAATGAAAAAGAGTAAATACATAAAATATGTTTATTTGGGGGAAATGAAATTATATTTAATTACAAAGATGCCAGTATTGTTATTTATGCTATTCTCTTTATTATTAGATACCTATAAATTAAAATGATCTTATATTGTATTTAACTTTGATTAGCTAAATAATTATAAGTCGATTTAATCTTATAAAAATATCATTTTATGTAGACCTATCAACTGAATGACTTTACTACCTTTCTATAAGTTAGATTAAAATGAAAGCTTTTTTCCATTTTTCCTCCATTAAACATGTTTATGATTATAAATTTCATGGACAGGTAGTGTGGTGCAATGAATAGGTCATTTTTTGGGAATTAGGATGCTCTAAGTTCAATTCTTTTAATTAATGCTGATTACTTGTGGTATTATGTGGATTTCACATGAACTTTTATAGTATTTCAGATAAGTCTCTAAGACTGTTTCAAATGAGTCACCAATCTGTATTGGTTCTTCATACAGATAAAATAAATACATCAATGACATGGAAAACTAGTATAGATTAGTACCTTCTTTGTATATTATGCTAATGTGAACATATATAAAATATACTTGTACATATATGCAATCTATATATTCTATAATGCATATGTATCATTAGATCTGTGATTTCATATCTACTTAACAATCAATGCAAGAGTTCACTCCACCAATATAGATAGCACCTGTTTGTTTTTTCCCAGAAAATCCAGTAATCTAATTTCATACACATATGCATTGAATTATATTGAAAAATTCATATTCTTAGTACAATAATATGCTCTACAATGTTATTTAATTTTGTTTTCCTGAAATTTACTCTGCCAAAAATCTATTAAATGGCAGATTGTTGCAGTTATTTTCTTTGTTTCCTATATGATTTCTATAAACATGTCTTATTTTTTTCTGGTAATTATAATCAAGCTTAATAAAGAATATATAATGTACAAGTAGAAACAATAGCTTTATTAAACACATTTTACATTTACTTATATGTAAATAAGAAACTTTAATACTAGAAACAATATTCTACCATATATAGCCTCTTAGAATATCATCTTTTTTTATAAGACCTATAACTTCTCCTATATGTTATCTATTATATATGTTGTCATCCAACTTCTTTCAGTCTTCTCCAAGTCTTTGTGACCCCATTTAGTTTTCTTAGCAAAGATATTGGAGTGGCTTACCATTTTCTTCTTGAGGTCATTTTACAGATGAGAAACAGAGGTAAATAGTGTTGTGACTTGCCCAAAGTCACATAGCTAGGAAGAATCTGAGGCTAGATTTATGAAAAAAAAAAATCAAGAAGTTGAGTCTTCCTGGCCTCAGGCTCAGCACTCTATCCACTGAGCCACCAGCTGCCCTATTATCTATTATAGATTATATTTAACTTCACTAGATGCCTTCCACATTTGGCTAATCCCCAGATAATATTCATTAATGGTCAGCCACATTAGATAATCCTAGCTTCAAATTCTTCCAGTTTCTAGAGTACTTCCCCTTCTCCTGCCTTGTGTCTCTCATAGTCTTTAATTAAATACCCTCAAAGTAATTCATCGATGATAAAAACTCACATTTATGGAATATTTTTTATAAAGTTCATACCTGGTGAGAAAAATAGTGCAAGCATTCTTATCTCCATTAATTAGAAAACTGAGATAAATAACTTGGTCATATTCATAAAGCTAGGAAATACTGTTTTTGAGTGTGTAATCCAGTTATTCTGACTCAGATTCATTTACCATTTCTTTAAGTTCCTTTTTATGCATTATATTCATTTCCCCATTCATGTCCAACTGCATGCATAGCAAACCTTTTAAGCTCCATTCCCTCTCTATGGTTTCTCACCTTCCTATGAGAAGACAGATGTGTCCTATCCTCTATTCTTTGAAACAGTTTTTCATTACACTTCATGTGGATCTGTCTTATTTTGATTATGTTTGCATTTATATGATGGTAGAAATTTTGATATAGTTTTCTTGTTTTTTTGTTTGTTTGTTTTCACTCTGCATCACACTACACGTTTCTCTGAGATTCTCACATTTGAATTTCCTTTCTCTACTCTGATATTGCATTACATGCATTTGTTCAGTCATTCCACGTCATGGATGAAAGATTTTTTTTGATTGAGCAAAAAAAGTTGCTATGAATACATATATATATATATATGTATATATATATATAGTTATCTGTGATAACTTTTATTGAGATCACTTGTTTAGTAGTCAGCTCATTGGGGCAAGGGAAATAGTTACCTTTATAGAACTGCTCCATTTTGTTGTTTTTTTTTTTTCCCACAATAGTTGGATCAGTTCAAAGCTTGCACAAATACATTGTTAGTTTTCCTTTCTTTCCACACCTTCTTTAGTACTGACTATTTAATTTTTCATCATAATTGGTCATTTGGAGTATAAAGTGAAAAGTGAGAGCTGTTTGAATTTGCTTTCATTTTGTTATTAGTGATTTGTATTGGTTTTTTTTTTTTTTTTTTTTTTTTTTTTTTTTTTTTTTTTTTTTTTTTATAAAACGATTGTTCCTTTATGGTTTTGGAGAAAAAACTTTCCCTCTCTCTTAGCCAGTTCATTTTATGTTGCTTTGTGCTACAACTATCTGTAGTGATAGTTGTTAGTTCACAAGAAATACTGTTCATGGGATATTCTGTTAATATATTCTTTGAGTATATTATTATCATGATTCAGATCACCAACCCAGGATAGATATTATGGTTCTACTGTGGATTGACTGTATTCCAAACCCTACTAATTGAGGCTCCTTCCTGCCATGCAGAATTAAAAATAGAGTTATGTAATGAAGATGAAACTTTTTTAGGTATTGAATATGGCTTTCATCTTAGAAAAATTTGAGGCTTTACACTCACACAGTAATTG
This sequence comes from Myrmecobius fasciatus, assembly GCA_023553655.1. Taxonomy (NCBI): domain Eukaryota; kingdom Metazoa; phylum Chordata; class Mammalia; order Dasyuromorphia; family Myrmecobiidae; genus Myrmecobius; species Myrmecobius fasciatus. Next base: position 174,550 of record JAJPUD010004615.1, on the reverse strand, counting down.
GTACTTTATCTTTATTTTGGATTAGTTAGAGGGAAGTCCTTAGACCAGGGAGACAGCTCAAGTGACAGAGGTATTAGCTATGGTGTTCGTTTGTCACAGGTTAAATTATGTGACCAATGTCTCAGCAGCCTGGGAATGCAAAGTAAAAGGCATTTGAGAGCAGGTAAATTTAGCACAACTATTTGGGCTTGTGCTGCTATCGTGAAAGTAACATTAATCTGAAAGTGTTGGTCCATTCATGCCTTCAAACCTTTGAGACTTTCAGAATCCAGTTTCTAACTATGTCACTACTACATATATGTCTCCTTGAGGAGACCTATCAGCTCTTAAGGACAAATCCAAAAATGGAAATTTGGATTGTCTCTTCATGAAACTTTTACTGTATATATATATTTTATTAATCAAATTTTCTAGCTAGCTCTTTGCTTTTTTTTTTTTTTACCAGTCTATCACAAGCCATTAAAGCATAAAAATCCATGATGATTTTCATTGTTATATTGTTTCCAGGATCATTGGATTAAAACTTAAATCGTAAAATGGAGATGATGAGGATATCTAAGAATCTGAGACAAAGAGAGGGTCTAATACCTCATGGCATGGGGATAGTTTGGGGTTCTAAAGGACTACCCCCAAATTTGATCACAAATACCTATTTGTTCTACCAAAACAAAAAGCCTTATGAAAAGACCATGTTTGCTCTCTGAGAACCATCTGAAGTGCCAGGTGGTTTATTACTAGAATGTTAACCACTGAATGGTACATTTCCATGCCATAATGATATATAAAACAAATTTTAAAAAATTACAAACTAGATGACCTCATTTCTTTGTGGTATACTCAAGATCTTGCAGCATTATCACAGATTTACAGAAAAAAAGGAGTCAGGGAAGCTGCTGAGATATTTGAAATCAATCAACCACAAATATTTATTAAATGCTGAGGCAAAAGCACATTCTAACGAGAGAGAAAATCTTCTAACATTATGTAAGTATAAAATATATACAATGCAAATGGAAGAGATGAACTAGAATCGTGTTAGGGAAAAAGGATTTGGAAAAGACTGTCACAAAAGGTGAAATTACCTTCCTTCAAGACTCAGCACTAGAGGTGAGGAAAAAGATGGCAGGGGTGATGATAAATGAAAAGGCATGGTATCAAGCCATGAAGTCATTAGCCACAACGTTTTCTTAAAAGGAATATGGGAGTTATATATCCTAGAATACAGGACACCTGTAAGGGTTGATACCCAAGTTGTTAACCCTGATGACCATAGCGGTCATGTCAATGTCATTTCCTTTTCTAAGTGAACATGTGTGGCCCATAGTTTTTGGTACTGTAGTCTGACCTGTTGGGAAGAGTCCATACCAATGAAATCTAAAATCTAAAATTCTCACCTCTTTATAAGAAATCATTTTAGTTAACTCAAAAGAATATTAGTTGCTGAATATATTCAGAATAGATGGGAAGGGTAATTCAGCGAACACATGGGAAAAATCTGTTTATACCAAGAAAGTTGTTTTCCCAGGCATACCCACGGCTGGCAAAGTCAAAGAGTTGGCATGAAAGCCTTAAATAAAGACTATACATGGCAGATGGCTGGGATGAATAGTTGATAGTCACTGTCTGCTAGGCTCACTGCACTCTGCTCAAGCTGCTGAAGTCCCATAATTTTGCTACGATTATCTATGAAATTATGTTGACTGTTAAGCTCTGATTCATGCGTTTCTTAAGTCATCGCTAGGAGTGATGACAGTCTAATTGCGCCATGAATTGTTTAAACCAAGAGTTTGTTAAGCATGGACACGTTCTGCTAAAAAAATATCTAAACCTATATAATTTGACATTGTGACAGATTAATATTTGAGCACAAGACCAGCAGTAGAATTAGACAGTTTAACTGTGCCTTCCATGATAATATCTATGTGACTTAAAGAAGTCACATTAAGTCCTTCGTTTTCAAAAGGTCTCTCACCATTTTCCTGATAGAAATAAATCAAAGACTATCAAAGGATTTAACTAGATTACAGAGAGGCTCATAACAATTATACCTCATTCTACAAAACTGAAATCTAGGGATTTAACTGTCTCAAACTAGGAAGCTGTATTTACAGTGGGCCTCCTGGCATTAGTAATTATTTAACATGCTTGTCACTTTTAGACCATTTTACTTATCGGAAATTCATTTTAACAAGAACAAAAGGTTTGCATCTGGATTACTATAGACAATGGCAAATGATTTAAAGTGAGGGCAACTATTTTCAGGTGACAGATGAATCTAGTGATCTCCTTAAGCATTGTCTGCATTTTAAAAATCTGCAATCTATTCACTGCAAAAAGTCCCTTTACCAATGTAGATTGTCTTGCCTTAATACTTTAGAAGATAATCTTTGAGGGTAGCTGCAGCCAAAGAATTTGTTACTGCAGTGGCCAACCTGGTGAGGAACCTCTCCAAACTTAATTAGGCTGTTCCTGAGACAATAGACATTCATCAATGTGCATATGCTTGAAACCTTTCCAACTAAATAGGACGTGCCAGAGGTGGTGGTCTATCAGCTCAAGCTTCAAGGACTTAGGATCACCTCCATAGGTGCCATGATGAAGTATCAGAGGATGTTGATAGGAAAAAGACTCCCATCTTTCATATGCAGTATAAAAATGTTATTTCCTATATAAACAGTCATCTGGTTAGTTTATGTGAATGACACTGGACTTTGCCCATCAGAAAATATATTTTACAGGCAGTGTATTTAAATACCTACCTTCGTAATGAAGCATTTTTTGCTAAAAATTCAACCTGAAAATTCACATTTTAACTTGGCTGAGGGATGCCTATTATCCTCTTGGCAATCTTTAAAAATCAGCATGACTCCACAAAAACTTAGTCTAAAAGGAATGGAAAGTGTGAATTTGGAGTAAGATGACCAAATCCACTTATCTACATTGTGTATGCACTTGGGCAAGTCGGTAAACTTGGATAAACCTCAGTTTCCTCATCCGATCAATTACAATACTGCTTTGAATGATGTTAAATTTTTCTTTCAGCCCTAATATATAATCATGTATCTGATCATCACTTTTGAAATCAGGACTGAAATGGATAGTAGAAAGAAGTAGGATAATGTAAAGAATTTCAAATACTATTCTTCATCTGCTTTACAGTTTTGTTCAGAGCTGTGTTTTCTGTAAAAACAGAAGTGCTATCATTACTTCCTCATAACCCCAGTAAGTTACACAAATAAAGGAATATTATTAATTCTTAAAATGCAAAATATTTATTCTGTGCTAACTATATGCCAGGAAAAGAAAAAGTAAGACATTCAGGTAAGTCATATTCAAATAGGAAAGGTGACACATATGGGTTGACATGTAAGATTAATAGCTCTGTACATATTCAAGGGCCATAGAGTTTGTACGCTGGGATGATATGACAGTTGTATTGATAGAGTTGAACATATCCCAGCATTCACTAGACTTGGAAACTCCCCTATACAGTGATTACAATGACTTTCCTAAATGTCTCTGCAATTGCTAACCCATCTAGCTGGTAACAAGAAGGCAAAATGAAAGGCTTTCTTACCCAAACTTTTAGCACACTCCTAGCCACAGAAAAGATCAAATATTGTTGTTTATTGCAAATCAACAAACATTTATTAAACTAACTAACTAATAAACATAAACTAACAAGGTCAGGCAGTTAGGTGATGTAGTGGATATAGTACTAGGAAGGTGATTTTTCCTGACTCCAGACCTAAGTTCACTTACCCTTGTTCACCCAGTTCCTCATCTATAAAATGAGCTGGAAAAGGAAATGGTAAACCACTGAAATATCTTTGCCAAGAAAACCCAAGTGAGAATTGAACAATAAAGTAGGGAGCAGTATACTGAGGCCAGTCAAACATAGGGGACCTGAGATATTGAATGCAACTATTCAGTAGCAATGAACTCTTGAAGTATTGAGTATTTCAATCACTGGGAAATGAATTTGAACACCTTATTTTTCCTTTTCTTCCTTATTTTTAACATGAGACTAATTATATTTGCATTATTTATCCCATAGGGTTAAAAAAAACAACTCTATAAGCCATGAAGCATTATATAAATGAGTTGACCCTGATTCACTGAAAATAGTGTAATAGAAAGATTATAAAATTTATTCTGGTTCTTCTGGATTACCCTCTCTGTGATAATTGTAATTGCCCATAAATAAATGTATATTTACCTTCATCATCTACTGAATTACTTCTGGGCAAGAGGAAGGCAGCATTTTGACAGACATAAAACGTTCTCTTCAATGTTTCAGCTCTTATGAAATACTTCCAGATTTTAGCCATTCCCTCAATTGCAAATTCAAACTTTACTCTTAGCCTTCATTCATCCACAAATAAATGAAAATAATACTCATGAGAATGAGAGGTCCAATTTTCTAGACTCGTTTTTAAATATTGTTATAAAGTAAATCTGTGAGCTAGTCCAGAAACAGAGTACCAGAGTTTCTTGGAGTTTTGGGATAACATACAATAGGACATAACATAAATATCCCTGAATTTGGAGCATTCACCTGTGGCCTTTCCAGTGAGTCCCTGGGAGGTCTTTTTTTTTTTTTTTTTCTGTCAGCCTCAGTCTCTACAATGAACAATTGTGAGAAAAATGGTTTGGAAATCATAGTTGCTGTGCAAATAAAAGTTATTATAATTATTAGAATGTTCTAAAAATGAATATCTTGAAATATGACTAGATATCTGAATATATATTAATTGGGGAATATTTAAAATGTCAATAAAAAGCAATCAATTATTAATGGTAGTTAATTGGCACAATAAATAGAGGGTCAGATCTAGAGTCAACCTTATCACTTAACCATCCTTTATTTCCATTTTTTCAGCTGTAAAGTGGGAATAATAATAATAGTACCTGCATTCCCGAGGTTTCAGGTCAAATGAGATAATAATTATAAAGCACTTAGTATAGTGCCCAGTACAAAATAAATGATAGCTATAGTTATTAAAATATTAACCATATATTATTATATATTATATAGTTCTATCTCATGCATTTATTTGTGGTACCACTCAAATCAGCTTAACATATCCATAAAAGCTAAATATTGCACAGCATTGGACAGGTTTTTAAATTGTGCCCTGACATCAGTATCATATAGAAGTATCAGTATATATGTGCTGAAAACTATTCTCCCAATTTTCTGTGGCATTCTTTGGAAATAATTTTATATTTGAATTTTATGTTAATGAATTTTCATAATCTCCATTTTCCTGTTCATAATAATCCTTTGAATATGTGAAGCAGATATTACTTCTATATTATTTGAATAATTAAAATCATTCATACCCCATTTTTGAGCATCTCCTACTTAATGGATATTCTGTTAGGTATGGTAGGAATAAGATGCATATAAAATATAAAATATTCATTGTGGGAAGAACAGGCTGGCGGGGTCTGGGTTTAAGAGAATACCACAAGCTCAGGAACATTTGAAAAGACATAAATGTTTGCTATGGAAATACATCCCAGGAGTTCAAAGAGCCCAGTTACAGGAATCAGCTCTCAGAATCTAAGGAACATTAATAAGTAGAAACAACTGGCAGAGTTCATTCTTCTGAAATATATGAATAGAAGATAGTGGGTGTTTAGAAGAGAATGACCTCTCAGTTTGTTACTTAGTTTATAAGTCGATTTAGAGAAAATGTCTACATATTACCTGTATAAACATAATCAAATCATTGGGCTTTCTTGGTTCCATCACCTATGAAATGAAGGGTTGACACAGATTGTCCTGAAAATGCTATTCAATTCTATAACTCTTGGGCATGTCAGGCCATAAGTTCTGAATCTATGATTCTATTCATTACACCTCTTTTCCTATGCTGACATAGGTGGGATGGCTCAGCTTTTATTTTTTTTTCCAGGTAATTACCTGAGAACTAAATACTTAAAATTTGGTGCTTTCCATTCTTAATTACTTCTCGAGGTTGAGTAGGAATTCCATAATATGGAATTATTTGCCCCAATATGAATTTGGTTGAAGTATATTTGTGAAATTAATAGAGAATAGGAAAACATATGAGTGTTTTCATATTCAGTTTGGGCAGAAATGACCCTAGCATGCACCCTTGACATAATGATCATTGTTGTTTTTCAATTGTGTCTGTGACATCTGAGGTTTTCTTGGTAAAGATACTAGATGGTTTGCCATTTCCTTCTCCGGCTCACTTGACAGATGATGAAACAGACAAAAAATGGGCTTAAGTGATTTGTCCAAAATCACATAGCAAATAAGTGTCTGAAATCAGATTTGAACTCAGGAAGATGAGACTTCCTGATTCTAAGCCTAGTGCTCCACCCACTGTTGTACCTAGCTAGCATAGTGGAACTAGTGCAAATTTTTTTTTTAGATTTGGAAAGAGTTGGGTTAAAGTATCTCTTCTGACATTATCTGTGTAAGATCAAAGATAAATCATTTAACTTATCAGTGTCCCAGTTAATTATCTAAGATTTTGAGTTGCAGAGAAGTTGATGATCTACATTGATGGATAAAGTTTCCACATCAGAAATTTCATACAAAAATGAAATCATACATCCTGCATTAGAGAGCTAATATGAGGCTCAAATATTATAATGTTTATAAAGCACGCATAACATTTAACCTTAAAGTACTATCCTAAAAGACATTCTAATAGAATGAAAGCAATTCTACTGCCATGCATGGAAATAATTTTCAATATATTTCTTATACTCTATGCATGCTGAATAAATGCATATTTTCCAGTGCTGATTTTCTTATTGAAGCATAGTTTTATGCTATTTGAATTATATGGCTCTTTTTTTCTTCTTGCATTTAATTGTATTCTTCTCTGAAGTTGATTCATGTGTGAACCCAATTAGATATTCCACACTTTTGTTATTATTAATTATGAACATTGATCATTCTTTATACTTCCCACTAAACATGATCCTAATTCTAACATATTTTGAGAGCACCACCATTTTTATAGTCAGTCATGTTTTCAAACCAGGAATCACCTCTGTTACTCCCCTCTGCCATCCCTTACACTCAATTACCAAGTCTAACTGACACTAACTCCAAAAACCTTTTACATTCATCCTCTACTTTTTACAACTACTGAAGTTTAGGCACTTATTCTTACTTGGACAACCGAAACATCCTTTTAAAGGGTTTCCTGGTAACCAGCTTGTCCCATCAGCCATATCAAACTGATATTCCTAAAATACAGATATAAGCATATCATTCCCTAGCACAAGATGAATGTTGCACAAGTTGCCTGATGACAAAGTAAGTTTGAAGAGCTCATTATCAGGTTAACTTCACAATATTGATTTTTACTACCACAGAAATACTCATAAAACCATCTTCATCATAAAAGGCTTGTTCTCTGTTAGAACTTTTAAATTTTCTATGGCTTCACAGACTAACACTGTATACAACAAAAACATTAATGAGCCAATTTCAAATTTTTTTTTACATTCTCAGAATTCATTGTAACCACTCTGAATGGACCAATAATCACTCAATTTTAGAATATGCTTATGATATTTTAGAAAAGAATACTTAAGCACTCTGAATGGACCAATGGTCACTACATTATTTCAACTTTAGAATACATCTAGGACATGTTGGTAAACTTAAAAACTTGTAGTAAAAAGAAAAGTATATGTCCTAAGTGTAACTAAACGGGTTCATAGAATATGGCAAAACATTTAGAAACTCTCCCTTTCTAACCACCTCACTTTGTAGAAGAAGTAATTGAGTCCTAAATGATATTTACCCAGACTTTATCCTTCCTTTTCTTACTACTTCATAAGGTCTTAGAGTAAAGAGCAACTGAACCTCCAGCCAAGACCCTGAAACATATCTTAAGCCAGTCATGATATCGCTCTCATTCCTGGGTATAACTATGAAACCTGGAGATGTGTTCCATTAGTAATGACATACACAAGGTCAGTGATTTAACTACTGTAAACAAATTCCAGATTTTGCAACTCTTTCAAAATAATAGTTAAGAAATCTGCCATGTCCCTTTTTTCCATCAAACCCTCCTCCCCTCCAATGTCCTGCATCCCTGAATGGACCATACCAGGTACTTCGTCTATCTTTTCAGGATGGGGGAGGAAAGGGAGACAAGAAGAGGAAGTCATCTAAATGATATTTAAAAAACACTTCTCCTTCTGAGGCAGTTCATATATATTTTTGTACTCTCCTGCAGTTTTCATGTGCCAAACAGTAGATTTATGTTTGACTTTATTCAGCAAGACTGCTTGAGACATGGCAAGCCCTGTCTCTACAGTATATGATAATGCCACATTCAGAATGACAATGGTTCCAGCCTCAGGGCAGTAAATGCTTCATGAGATACATTCAATTGCTGTTGAGCTGTGTTTTGCCTAAGGTGCAAAGAAAGAAGTTGCTGATGCTTTCAAACATGTTTAAGCATTTTAATAGGGCCTTGGCATGTCAGGCTGAACTCAAGCACTATATGCTATAACTTGGGGAAATGTTGCAAAGACAGGATGGAAATTTCCAAAGTGTTTATATGGTAGCCATCTGCTTGAATTTCCTAAAAGTCCCTTTATGAAGCTTGCCTACATTTCAGAAGTTTATTTTTGAAAGCATTTTTTTTGGCTGTTGGATTGATTATGATAATTCAATTTTTAAATCTTTCTTTACAAGTTAATGTTTCCATTACTTTTAATATTTGGTGAATGTTTTATTTTTTAAGTTTTTATTCTGCTTCTTGGTAATGTTAGCATTGATATCCATGTTCTGATGAAGAAACAAGTGTCAGGATGATGAAAAGATGAATATAAAGTATTTTATACCCAGGCTAGGACAGTTGTATAGTATTTGACATTCAATTTCTTTAAAAATGTTAAGCATCGAGAATATAGAAAATATTTTTAGATGCTAGGAATAAAAAGAAAGGGAAGGAAATAGAAAAGAAAAATCATAGTCTCCATCCACCAGATGCTACAGTATAGGTTTGCCATGTACACAAAATGAAAATGACATAAAATATAATGCAATAAGGGCACAAGAAAGGTCAAGATCATATGAGCTAAGAAAAATTTGAGCTGGGAGAGCTTTGTAGAGGAGGGAATAGCTGTTTTCTTGACTTGAGCCTTGAAGAAAGAAAAGGTTTTCTCCAAGGAGAAATGAAGAAAAAATGAATTTCAGATTTAGAAGCTGGCCTGCACTAATGCAAAGGCATAGAAAAGTGGAGGATGAGATCACAGAACTGTGAAAAGTCAGATGTGATTGTATGAAATAATGATGGCACAAATGATGATCCAAGTGAAATAGGGCAGGGAAAGTAATTTAGAGATCTTGTAGAAATCCGTAAATGATAGACTGAGCAGCATGTATATTGTTCTAGAAGAAATAGGGGCCATGAACAAAAAGTCCTATCAGAGAGAATCGGCCTTCTTTTATGATAAAATACTGGCAAGCTGGTGAAATACCACCAAAGCAGCAATGCTTAGAAAGACAAAGTCAGATCTGTACATTGGAAAGTCTATGAAAAGTCTACAGAAAAAAATTTATCAAGGAGACAAGGACAATAGGCCATGTGGTAGGTGAAAAATACCTAAATAATGATGATAACTATACATTGAGAAAAAGGATCAGAGGCAAGAAGCATTATACAGCTATACCGGATGAAGGAAAACTTTATGATCAGAACGGTGAGGAGGCTCAAGATCATTCCATCTAAGAATTAGTTGACAGAATTAAGTGACTTTTTTGGTGTACCAGAACATGAAAACTGTCTTTAAATATTTGAAGAGCTTTGCTATGTAAAAATCATTACACATATTCTGTTTGACCCAGAACTCAGATCTAGAAATCTTGGGAATAAATAGCATGGAAGCACAGACAGATTAAATAAAAGAGAATTTCCTAAGCATTAGAATTCTTCCAAGTAATTAAGGTAATCTTGGATCATAATATCTCCTCTCATTCTTTAAGTAAAGGTTAGAAACCATTTACCAGAGAGGTTGTAGAAAAATTCCCATAATATATTCAAGTTGGAGTCTAAGTTTCCTTACAACTCTAATACTGGGATCTGATGACTTTGAAATATTTGTATATAGGTTGTATTATATTTATTTTTTGTTGTTATTAGTGTCTTGCTTTGTATTTGAAGTGGGTGAAACTTCTGAAAATTATTTGGATCATACTGGTTTCTTTCAGGCTATGCCAGGAGTAAATAAGCTTTAGAAGGACCTATTATGACTGAAAGATTTCAAATACAGACTTTGTGAAAGACAGAATTGCTATCAGCATAGCCAAGTTTGGAGAAACTCATTATCAAGGGCATTGGGTCATTAATATTTTTAGCCATACTAAGAGACAACGTACTAAGATATAGAAGGGAGCACCTATACTGATGAAGTCATAGCTTCTTGATCTATTCAGATACATGTAAGAAACATCACAAGGTATTAAGATGTGCTTTTTTTTCTCAGTTATTATTCTTAGAGTGATCTTTAGTAATTGAAGGAGTTTGCCATAGCAGAGAGAAATCTTGGCTTCAAAGTTAGGAAAGCTTGGGTTTCCTTCTCATCTCTAACATGTATTAGCTTTGTGTGGCCCTAAATATAATGCTTCAACTCTCAGTACCCCTAGGCAACTCTCTAAGACTAATAAGTGACAGGTAAAGTGCTTATGTGCATTAAGAGAGGAAGTGGGTAAACAGTAGCTCTTCAAACCAATGAAATCAAAGGCCAGTTTAAAAAGAATAGTAAACGACAATTTAATCATGTATTAAAAAAAATGTTCTCTGTTATGTTACCAGTGCATTCTACAAAAAGCTGACTTTGGGGTATGAAGGTTTTGAATTAGCAACACAAAAGATAGTCCTAACTCTATCAGGGAGTTATACAACTACTCCTTTGCTTTCTAAATACTCACTTAAGTCTCTAAGAGGTCACAGAACTGAACATTTTCATTTTCCGTTACCCCTCTCCCCCACAGTGATCTGAAAGATGTTTCTAAAATGTTTATGCCTCGGCGACTCAATAAAGGTTAAGCTATAAATGTGGCCAAAATATTAACAAATATAATTTGTTATATTACACAAACAAAAAAATAATGAAATATCACATGGCTTTAGTCTTAAGAAAACAGAATGCTCTAACCAAGTACTTTGTAGGCCCTATATGGTCTTCACCCCAAAGTGGTGTGATTGAGAAAGAAAACCACCATTTTTTTTCCTATGGAATACTTTAGCTTTTTGTAATTGCCAGTTACTGTGTTTTTGGTGTCCTTCTCCAAAGCACTTTGGGAGGAAGGGACTAGTTGTTTTATAGGGATCAAAAGTAGGTAATATTTGTAAATGTAACAGGAAGGATTTAAGTTTAATATCTCCAAAGTGCAAAATATTAAATTTAGGCATGAATTTTAGAAAAGCTTGTCACCATGTTGACTACCCTTTGAAAACTTCTCTGAACAATCATCCAAGTCTGGAAGAGATGAAGCTTGCGATAAATCTTTTGCAGACTTTCTTGCTTATTTGTTGAATTTGATGACCAAAAAATACAATACATCTTAGATAATTAGGCCTGTCACTTTCTAGGTTATTCTCCTACTCAAGGATTTGATTCTGGAAATGACAGGTGTTCTTTATTAAAAATCATGCCTCTTGAATAGAGATGTGGTACACTGTAGGTGACAGCTCTGAGGAAAAGTCCCTTTTAGTTAAACGTGCAAAGTAGAAATCAATCTCAACTGGAAGCTAGCCAGGTTGTGTTATGAAAAGACCAAGGAGAAGAAGGTCAGTGCATCTCAGTAGTGTTTCAAATTAGAATTTCAATCAATGAAAATAGATTTAATTACTTGTGAGCAGTAAGTAGTTTAGGTGCATAAGTTAAACAAAATGTAAGATGAGTTTTCAGTGTATTAATATAACTCTACTAACCATG